>VXAX01005358.1:142436-186016 GCA_013399835.1 Leptocoma aspasia | reverse complement strand
TTTTTTTTTTTTTTCCCTAACCTAACTACTTCTAGGTATGTTGTAATGGGATTCTGCACGACAATAAACCTGGCTTCCAATGCTGTGAGGACAAGTACATTCCATTTATTCTTAATTCACCAGGGGTTTGCTGTGGTGGGCAGATACATGCTGTGCAACCAAAGCATCAGTGCTGTGGTGGTTATTACACCAGAGTTTTCGTAGGTAAGAGGCAACTCCTTTCCACTGCTTGAATGAAACAAAACAGCAAAGTTGATGTATTTGTTAAACCAAGGAGAATGAAAACAATAAATGTGAGATTTATCAAGACACCTAGATGTCTTCGAGACTTGTGTTCAGTGCAAGGAAAATTGCACTCACTTTGTCTTCTAAACACAGTACACTCTGTTTATACAAGAAAGGCTTAATTGATGAAACCTGATGATTGGGTCATTTCCCGGAGAACTAATTTATACCAAACTATACTTAATTGCAGTAAGTGCTGCATAATGGAGAGGGCAGTTCTGCTTAACAGGAACACCGTCAGGCAATTTAGTGGTGAAGTTTAGTTCTCTGCTTGGCTTGACCCCACGTGATTTTCCATAGCCATTTCTGTTGTGGAACAATTGTTAGCATTTGGCATTGATATTCTGGATTACATCACTTCTACTTGTTTCTACATTGTCTACTCTTTGTTTTTACTAATGTTACAGATCAAAGTATACCTCCCACATGCATTAACTTTGATGGTAATTTATACTTTTCTTAGAGCGGTTTGGGAAGTTTGCCAAAACTGTGCTTCTGTGTTACTGTCCAGGGTTTGGTTTTCCAGTTTGTTGGTGGGTCATTGTTGACAGGGAAAGGGAGGAAAAGGGGGAGGAGAGATCCCTTTCATGGGGCCAGTGTTCTGAGTGTGTAATTCTTTGTAGGCAATTGTCAGGTCAGGAGCTAAAATGGTTCCATTACTCACGAGCTGGCACCCGTTCTGTAGGCTCAGAAATGCTTGACATTTTGCCAACACGTTCAGCACATCCCAAGTTCTGATCTTTTGAAAAGTAATTAATATATCACAATATTTGAATGCCTTCCATGATGTCATCAGAAAAGTGCTATCACATGGAAGAACCAGAGAAGTGTGTATTGCTGACCTCATTAATCTCAGTGTACTGAAATGGAGAGATTATACTGTGACCTCTGTCCCCATCCAGTGGTCTGTGTTAACTAGCTTAAGGTTGTTTACATCAAGAAAGAAAAGCGCAGTGGAACAAAATGTCTTATGTCTGAAAGTAGTTCTTGTTCAGTCAGCAGTCCACAAGCATGAAACAGTGAATGTTTGAACGTGATTTTAAACAATTTTTTCTAAGTATACTTGCCGCATTATTTTTCTATGCTCTAAAGGGCAGCAACATGAACACTGTTGGTCACTTTTTTCTTTTTTATTTTTATAAATATGCTAATAACCTCAAGCTAAATGTTAATGTGGGTCATTCTTTGATAAGGATAACAATTAAATGGTAAGACTGTATAGTGGTTTTCAGAGGGAGAACATTTTCAAGCATAGCTTGGAATGGATCCCATTTTGAGAGGTTAATGAGAAGGTTACTGATCCTTTGTGTCTTATGTCTAATAGTTCTTTAAAAAAATAGTTTTATTTCCAATAGATGTAAGCTACATTCTGTGTTTTAATACTTTCTCTGTGTAGCAACTAAATCAGCTTCCAAGGAATGCAGGAAAATATGATGAAGTACCTAGATGGATTTTATCTATTATACTCTAAAAAATTGTTCTCTTTTTTTTTTTTTTGTTATTATTGACTTTATTTAATAAAGTTATTTATACAGGAAACTCTCTAAGCATACATATTTCCCAGATGTTGTTTGGCCAACTCAATAGCTCGGGATGTGCTGAAGCATACTGGGCTGGAGGCATGAAGATTACAAATTAGGAAGGCAGAATCTCAGTTTCTGAAACAGTAATGCACAAAGAAGTGCAAACATCAATCCCAGAACTAAGACGGGAGGCAGAACAAATAATGCTACTACCACCCAGGCACCTCTTTGGCAAGGAATGTGGGGAGAAAGGAAAACACTGTTCTCCCTCATCTGTTACAATCTCAGCACATGTTTATTTCTGACAAAAGCTGCATTGAGTTTAGAGCTTGCTGTCTCTAATTCCCAACCTTTCATAAGAAAAGAACTTGAGATATTTCTTTAAATGAGAAGGATGAGTTTTAAATATCAAAACACATTTCTTTGATTAACTTCCAGAAATCAAAATACTTTAATCAACTCTACTACCCATTTTCAATTGCAAAACAAAGCCACTCCTCCTTCCAAATGACACTTGAGCTACAGAAAACATTGGAACACAGCAAAATAATATAAAAATATGAGAACATGGATCAGCTCAAGTGCAGACATTAGTGAATGAAAATTATTACCATTTATCAACATTTTTGTATCCTTTATAACAGTACGTACTTTGTTCATAGGCCACAGCTTATTTCAATCCATCCCACCATTACAGTGTCAGTCTCATTGGCAGTCTTATCCTAAGGTCTTTTCCTGCAAAAGCTGATGATTTTGCTTAAGTAGCAGCCAAGTCCACCAATTGTGATGGTGGTATTTAATTTTTAAAGTGAGTTTAATCCTTAAATTCTCTGTGAGATGAAGTCCTGAGCAACACTCAAACATGAAAAATGCTTTAAGCATTGTGAATTGATTCATCAAGACAGGTTTGGAATGATTTTGAAGGAGACAAGAAAATTTTTTGCAAAGAATAAGTAGCCTGATGGTTCTGTTAAACACAGCAAGAATGTAGTCTCTACTGTGTAGCTGCAATTGCAAAAAGTTTCTAGCTGTATGATTGTCATGTGCATAGACATTATTTTAATTGCTCTTCTCAGTTTTGTCTCTGTCATGCTTGTCTTTTGATATCTTACAGAGTCTTGACCTGAGTTAATGAATGCACATTTCTTTAATAGTTTTTACAAATGAATATAATACTTTTATAGCATTCTAAAGCACCGAGTGATTCTGTGCTTCCACATGGAAAGTTCTATACATGAAGATGTGTGAATGCTATCTAACAAAAAACTCTCAGGAATTTCAAGGGCTATATGGATAAAATCTTTAATTGTATTCTTATATTGACAGGAGAAGTATGCTGCCCTAATGAAGAGGAAAACAGAGTTTCAGTTGGAATTGGTGATTCCTGCTGCCAGGGAATGCCTTACTCCACATCGGGCAATCAAATCTGCTGTGGTGGATCCCTGCATGACAGTTTCAATCAGCAGTGCTGTGGTGGAAGGGTCATAACCATGGACTCGGTCTGTTGTGGTGATGAAAAGGAAGGGACTGCCTACAGACCTCTTACAGGTAAGTGGTAAGTCCTTAAGAAAAAAAAGGTCTTAATCGTTCTAAATCTCTTGTGACACCAGCCATTCAGCAGTGACACACTCAGGTTTAAAGTGTGTGTGCCAATTTGTTAAAATGTTGTTGCACTTTAGTCACCTATTTTGCTGTACTACAAAATGCTGAGCTTGCAGTAACCTCCTTTGCCTCTGTGCAAAAGCTGCAGGGGCTGAAGAAAACAGACAATTCAAAAGGTGTGAATGATCTTCCCTTATGCAAGTCAGGAAACAGGACTGGTGCCTTCAGTGAGGTTAAAATGACCACCTTGTGCCACCATGCATCCCAGTGCAGGGATTTTCCATTTGCTCTGGAAATGTGGGGTTAGTCACCTGGAAACTGAAGATTGCAATGGTATCTGCTTGGTGGTCTATGTCACTCTCTTGAGTTCATCCCTCACATGGGGCTAAACCTGCTGTAGTTTAAAATTAACAAAAATTGATCCCCAGCACTACTCACTGGGCTCATCTGGTGTATCCCATTAATTTCTTGGAAATTATAGGAAATTACTCCATCATTCAGATGTACAATCTGAACCCTACTTCCTTATAAAACACTTTGTGACTATCTGAGGACAGACATTGGAAGTATTATTACAAAACCTTTTCAGGTATTTTCATGTGTCTTTTCTTTCCACAGTTATTAGACAAATTATATCCCATCAGCCTTAGGCTTTCTCAGCCTGACAAAAAGACTTCAGAAACTATTGTGGTGTGAAAAGGGAGCCTGATTTCAAAACACAGAAATGATGGAGGTTTAGTACCCAGCTATGCTTGGTGTACAAAGCTGAGTGATGGCGTGTGCCAGTTCGAGCCTCTAGTTGTACAACTAAGAATCTTAATATATAACTAAGAATCTGGATCTGAAGGCTAAACTCCTTCTTCCCCCCAAAAATAAGCTCTGTCTTCAGCTAATTTTTTTTATTCCCTGGACCTTCAGTGGCTCTGGTATTAGGAGCACCCTCTTTGGGTGCTGACTGTCAGGATGAGCTAATCAAATGAGTAGTGCCACGGTTTCTGTGGTTTCCATGCTATCCTTCCCTTCCACTGGCAGCTCATGGTGTGAGCTGTGAGCAGCTCTGCTTGCATGATTTTAGCTCTGTCTCACTGTGGTCCCTAATTGTGCTTGATCTACAGCATCCATGCTCTCAATACCAGCTTTGAGCAAGGCCCTCTTGCATAGCCGCGCATTGTGCGGCTGCCACAAGACAGGGCTGGCTCATAAAACATCTCTTTATGTACTTTATTACTTAAACTCTTTTATTTGCCTGCAGGAGCCCTTTAACAAAATCACATTGAATTGACTTTCTCACACCAAATCAAATCTCTCTGGTCCCAGTTCAGTTGTCTTTGTCAATATGTATTTTATAAATGGAGTGAATTAACAGATGCTGTTGGAACAGAACTGCTAGGGTAGCGTTTATGTTTTTACTGCTCTCTCTGGGCAGATGAGTTGTGTAGGAGTGTAATACAGGTATCTTGGGATGAAAGTTATGTTCTTCATTTCAGTATATATGTATTCTTAACAGTTTTTTTTTCCTTTAAATATATATATTTAAAAACCCTTTATATCTCTCCTTTAAAAATGTGTTTAGCCTATAGCGCTCAATCATTTACACTATTTTTCCCAAGAATGGGTCGGGATGACATTTTTTTGGCTATTAAAAAAGAAAACAGTGGCTTTTTTCATCGCTCACGGGTTTTCTGTGAGGACTTTATGCTGTGAGCCAGCACACAGCTGAACACAAATACAGGTTTGAAAGATGAATGAGCACCACAGTTGAAAAGAGATCATATTCTTTTGCATTAAGTGTAGAGTAGATTGTGGTTTCTTATCATATCATATAGATCATGCTCAATTGGTTTTTGCTTAATTTCTTGGAGTAATTCAGCCTTGCTAAATACATCACGAAAATGCACAAGCCAGGCACAAAAATCTACCTGCTTCCTATCCTAATTATTGTAATTATTCTAATGGAAAAATGCTCTTACATAAAAACATAATTTACTTATCATTGGCAAATGGATAAGTAGAATTTTGCAAGAATATGGTAATTGGAAGGCTGATCTCATTGTCTGGAAGGAGAAGAGGTGATGGGGGTGGTTTTCTGCAAAAGCTGAATTGCTTCTGAAGCACTGTTTTGCATTTGGCAATGAATGCCATAGCTAAAAACCTAGTGACAATTTAAAGCTTTGTTTGAGAGCCTTAAGTCCTTCCAAAAAAGTCATACAAGAAACACTTGATCACTAAAAGTGCAAACCTTGTACACAATCTCATTTTGCTGCACGGCCAGTTCAAAATCAGCATCTTTTTGCTGAATCTAGATCCAGGTTTGCACTGAGTGTTGGTTTAAGAGCATGAATTGTAGAACTTCTTCGTTTGCCATTACATACCTTTTTCAGAGAGTCTGCCCTGCAAAAAGAGATCTTCATCCATCCCACATTACTTTTTTTTCTCTTTATTTATTAATTTCTCTTTTCTTAGGTTTCCTTTTTCTCCCCTCATTGGCCTTATTTAGTGGGGTGACCATAGAGACATCTACTGGCAAAGGCTGGCAGTGGTGAACATCCTGAGTCCCACGGCTGCAGTGTGATTATCCAAAGTTCTCAATTTCTGGCTATAAAGGATAATGTCAGCTAAAACCACTCTTGGATTTTCTCTCTCTCTGTCTTTTTTTTTTTCCTTTTAATGCCACTATACTGACATCCCAGACTCATGAAAGATGGTGCTTTGTACTGTTGTGGTTCCTGATCTGTAATAGTTGCAATACCCGCATGTAAGCCAAGGATTTTTGGAGTAGTTTGCAATGTACACTGGCTCTGTATTTTGTTGATCCTCTATTCTGGCTCCAAAGACTAAGCCTTTTAATACTCATTTTTTCCCTTTTGAAAGCGTTGGTTTTGCAGATTTACTAAATTAGTAATTCATCACTCAGCTAGGTTTATACATTTTTTCAGTTGCTGGGGATGAACATGAAATAGTTGTTGACAGAAATCAGTGTTAGCAGGAAGTGTCTTTTCCAGCCCATGGATTTTCTTTTTGCTATAATGCATTACGTGCCTATGAAACATAAACATATAAAATATGACACACACATTCCAACTGAGTTACAAACAAATAGTTTACATTTTGATGTTTTGCTGAATTCAGCAAGGGTTTATAGGAATTTTTGGATCCTTAAGCAATTGAATAAAGCAATTTTTAGAAGGCAAATCAATCCATCAATATTACATGGTCCTATTTTGCTTTTCTTGGAGCATATTTAAAATTGTACATTTGAGGTGTCAAGGTTCAGGAGTCAAGTGCTACATGTGATAAATTAAGGAAAGGTCAGAGGCTATGCAATGCAGTTTCAGAAGATTGTCTACCTCTGTCTTTGCAGCTCATTCATGCTGAAGTGATGCACTCTGGGAATTACTACCAAACTCTGCTCTGCAACATCTGCTCTCCCTAAGTGAGTTAGTGCACGTCAGACATCTTTATGTCAGAATATTGCAGTGATGGATGCAGTCTTCAGAAAATGCTGCATAAAAATCTGGTGTGCCGTTCTGGCCATTAAGTGAAATTACTATTTAAATTAATGGCGCTGTCACAGTTTATCTGTGCAAAGAATGAACGCTGATTAGGGTATTAAGTAATTAGCAATTTATCACACTGGAACAAGGTTGATAATAATTAAAGAAGTAATGGTTTACCAAAGAAACTAGAAAGGGAGTCACTTCTTGTTATGTGAGTGAAATCTTGGCTGAAAAATTTAATTCAGTTAAACAAAGATGAGGTTCACAGTGAAAGAATACAGCTTTGTTTGTTTCAATAGAAAAACAGTTCATTATCAAAATTTTAGTTTGCCTGTCAGAAGCCCCTTGAGGCTGTCTGAGTTGCTTATTAGTATTGAATTGAGTCATTTTCTGCATTAATTCTCTCTTTAAATTGGTAGAACCCTAGGACAATTTGGAAAAAGGTGTGAACAAGAGGAAATATTTTACCTCTTGAAGAGCTGGTGATCACAGTTTGATTGCTGTGAATAGAACCAGCCCTGAAAAAAGGTAAAGTATGTAAGTAACATCACCATTTATAGCCATTCCAGTGATTGGAATGAAATGTTCTGAATGCTTTAGCAGGATCATACCTTTAAAGATTAATTTTCATTATGTATGAAAGAGAGATTTGCTTCTAAGAGAGATTTGCTGCAATAAATAGCAGTGAAAAAAGTGGTCTTGCACGTGTTTTAAATGCCAACATACGACAGAAATTATGTCAAATACAAACTACTTTGTAGATGTACACAGTATATCACTGCCCTTTTTTTTGTGTGATATCTTTCTAGTTCAATTAGTAATAACATTTATTTCCTTGCCAATTATAGAGGAGTTTGTAGTGTTTGGTTCTGAGTTAAAACTTACGCCTTTCTTTAGATGGTGTTGGGTTCAACACTGGTATTTCATGTGAATATGTGGAAAATTGCAGTGGTTATGACGAGCTTTTATTTCAAAAATGAAATTATTAAAACCAGAAAAAAGACAGTGGAATTAATTTTGACAGCTTATCAATTCCACTGTAGAAATGCAAATTATATTTAGGTATCAACTTCTTGAATTAGAATTCTCTGTATTAGATGACTGAAGCTTCACTGTGGGTATTTTCCAAGCGACCCATTCCGTTCTAGGTACCTAATACGAACCCCTATTTAAAAATATAAAATATGTGATAAATTCTGGAATGCTAAGATGCACTCTTGGAAGATTGCCCATGTGAGGGGGGTAAGAAGGAGACCTGAGTAGAAAGTACATGGAAAGCTTTCTCATTTTTTTACATTCTACAGGAAATTTTCATCACCAATCCATCTCCAGCCTGCTGTGGCCAGTACGTTGGTGTGATATTCCATAGCAAAGTTCTTTAAAAAGTTCAGGAGTGGTGAATGCTGATTGTAGGGGACCCTGTTTATTTCTCTAATTCTTGACTATCTTCAGTAAGTCTGGGAGTCAGGATGCTTACTTTAGTCACCTCACGTTTGAATTTAATCTCACTTTAGCTAAATCTGCATAATTCCAGCTGCTGGTGGATTTATGCCAAGGTATACTGCATTGTGAGCTTCCTCCTTTCTTATCTATTTGTTTACTTGAATTTCATCTTCAGATTTTTTTTTCTTTGTTTGTTCGTTTCAGGGATGTTCTGTTGTGGGCAAGAGTATGTGAATAAGTCAGATACCATATGCTGCTCAGGTTCCAGTGGTGAGTCCCTAGCACATGTTAGAAAGAATGACCAAGTGCCAGTAAAATGCTGTGAGACTGAACTTATTCCAAAGAGCGAAGAATGCTGTAATGGAGTTGGATATAATCCTTTGAAATATGTTTGCTCTGACAAGATTTCAGCTGGAATGATGATGAAGGTAATTGATAGAAAATCTCTCGGTAGCTCTGATTTGATGATGGAAAGAGAAATACACTGTTCATAACTATTTTTCTAAAATAGGAATATAAAAACTCTTGTGTGCATTATTCATTTTCACATTACATCCATATTAATACCGAATGAGTTCGCCATGATTGATGTTATTGCAATGAATTCTAAAGGAATTAATAATGATTAGCTGCCTCTGTGAAGTGTTGCCCAGCACTTCAGATTAGTACAGTGGCTAAAAGCTGGCATGCTAACAAGACTGACATGTATAGCCAGTTTCCATTCTGTGACCACTCTTTATGATGATGTTCATTAAGTGGAAATTAAAATTGGACTGGCCAGTTCTGAAGTATAAAAATGCTATAACATTTCAATTTGGGCAGGCAGTAGGACATGATTCCCCAACACCCTAAAAAGCCCAAAACCATCCCCAAAAATAAAAATAAAGCAATTGACATTTTCTTGATGGACTTAATCCTGATCCTACAGAAAACGAGTGGCCATTTTGGCATAAATTTCAGCAGGACTAGGATAGATCCTTTCATGCCTAATGAGTTATACAGTTTATTCTCATTCTGTTTTATTGTCAGAGTACACTGAACACCATAAAGGCTAATTTGGTCTTTTCCAAGAGTGCCCTGTGACTGTAGACATCAGCATGAGACAATTTTGCCATGCAACTCCAAGTTGAATTCAACAGAAATCTTCAAGAATTAGCATCTTGATGTTATACATAAGCTGTAAAAACGTTCTCAATTGCTATTATATATATATTGTTGTGTTACATATATGTATATTCTTTTTATAAAATTGTATTTATATTTATGACAAGAGAGAGAGAGATAGTGAGGGAGAAAAAAGAACATTGGATATTATGAATTTTACAATACGGAAATCAGAGAGATATTGTGGAATTTACCAAATGTAAAAGTAAAGTAAAACAGACCCCATCCTGCCATATGCAGGTGTTTCTGTATCCTTGTTGTTCATCTGCTAAGTTAATACAGAAATATTTCTTACATCTTTGCCTTTTAACGTCAAGGTTTTTGTGTAATTTCATTTTCAGACTGAATAATTTTCTCCTAGAGAAAATCCAGGCGTTGTGATGAGTCAGCTGCAGTTTCTCAATGCATTGTATTAGTAGCTATGCAAGGCAAAAAATGGCTGAGAACAGGTTAATGAATTCTGGTAGATAACACACCAGATCCCTGCCTTAGGTATAAAGTATAAACAAAGGAAGTGCTTTGTATTTCACTTACCCACAGTAGAAAAGAGATAGCAGTGCTGGCTCTCTGAGATGTATAGATTTACTAACAGCAAAAGAGCTGATAGTCTGACACATTCTGCAGCTACTTTACATGGGAATGCAATCCATCTATATCCTGCATCCTATATGGATATCTACCACAACTTAATTTTTGTGGAAGTGCCAAATTTGGGAAATTAAATTAAGTGAAGTTCCTAATCAGCTAAGAATTTAATTTCACCTAATTTCAATAGGTGAATTAAGGAAGCATTAGATATAATCTGTTTGGTTTTCCTTCTGAAGTTTATGACCTAATGGGCAAAAATATTTGTTGCAAACATGGCAGTACATTTCTTTCTGCAGCAACCTATATTTTATGAGAATTATTGCTCTCTAGCTTATGGTTTGGCAAAAATATTATTTCATGAATTTTAATGGAAAGTTGTGGATGTTCAGTGTATATTTCTGTGAATTGTATTTTATGGGTTAAATCTTATATCTTTATGTTTGCAGAGGTCCTCTTATTGCAGCAAAGCTTCTGTTTAGGAGTGATGTGGCAGAAAGCATGATTTATATAGCCCATGGATAGAGTTCTCAGCCTTAAAAGCTGCCAAGGACTTGCACAGAGCCCTCTTGTGTACTTGGCAAGCTGTGTGAGGGGCTGGGAATTTGCTACTGATTTGCCACAGAATATTGGCCTTTGCAGGAACAGAATGTTCAAATTCTTGGATAAAATCCTGTTGTCATTGATTCTAGACTCTTCTGTTTCCAACAAATCCAGCCACTTGTGCTTCCAGTAATTAACATTTTTGATGCTTTCATCCAAGGACCCCCCAAAAAAATCTGTTTCTTTTAGAAAGGATTATAAAAGCATTAATGATCAAAGACAGTAGACAGGCCAAAGGCTGAAAGGGTCTCCCATATGCTAGAAATATCAGTGTACTCAAGGTGGTGTTGTGGTTTTTGTGTTGTATAAAGATAGAGAAATACTAATGGAATCATTTATAGAGAAAGAAAAACGTGGGAAATATATTTAAATTTCCCTGTGTATTCCTTAGGTAAAAGAAGAGTGCAAGGCTAATGTCCTTTGCCCTTTATCTATGGAGGAAACATCACATTGTGGAAAGTGTGACTTTGATCCTAAGGAGAATATTTGTGCATGGATAAAAGGCTCACAAAGTGCTACAGAAACTGAGGTAGAAGCAGGTGTGTGTCCAGCAGAAGAGGAGACTATCTACACAGGAGGTCCAACACAGTATTCATTTACAGGTAAGGAGAAGTGGCAGACCAGACTGGTGATTTGCTAGTGTAGTTAATTTGCTCTGGAGAAAAAGATGGCCTGAATGGTATCAGATACCATAATTAAATGTGAGGCAATGTGAAGAAGGACATGGATCTTCTAGAGTGAGTCCAGAGGAGGCCATGAAGATGCTCAGAGGGCTGGAGCACCTCTGCTGTGCACACAGGCTGAGACAGCTGGGGTTGTTCAGCCTGGAGAAGAGAAGGTTTCAGGGGGACCTTAGAGCACCTTCCAGTACCTAAGGGGGCATCTGCAAGAGAGTCAGGGAGGGACTTTTTACAAGGGCAAGTAGTGATAGGACAAGGGGGAATGACTTTGAACTAAAAGAGGGCAGGTTTAGATGATAATATTAGGAAGAAATTCTTTACTGTGATGATGGTGAGGCACAGGTTGCCCAGAGAAGTTGTGGTTGCCCCATCTCTGGAATTGCTCAAGGCCAAGCTGGATGGGTTTTGAGGAACTTGATCTAGTGGAAGATGTCTCTGCCATGGCAGAGGGGGTGGAACTAGGTGGTCTTTAATGTTGCTTCCAGCCCAGGCCATTCTATCATTCTACGAATTGTAGTGAAGCAGAATTCTTTTAAGAAGTAATCTGTGAATCAGGGCAGAGACTTCAGGGATATGCAATGAGCAAAATTCAATGAGTATGTAACCTGTAAACCTGCTTTCAGAAAAGTTGATAAAAGTAATGGCCCTGTCTAAAGAATAACATCCATTTCTATCTGTAAACACGGGGGGGGAAAAGTTATTTTGTATTTTGGTAAGACTGAGATGATCCATATGTAATATTCTTTTTCTAGATGTGAACCTCGAACCATTTGTCACGTATGAGTACAGGGTGGCTGCTTGGAATAGCTATGGAAGAGGTTTCAGTGAAAGTAGCAGAGCTGTCACTAAGCAAGATGTGCCACAGGGTGTAAGTCCACCAAAATGGGCCAAAGTAGATAATCGGGAAGATATGATACTTCTGGACTGGGAGGAACCACTTCAACCAAATGGTACTGATACATTTTTTTAAAGTGTTTTTCCTATCTTTCCAGTGACTGTGTTCCAAAATCAGAAAACATATTTTAATTAACCCCTGTCACTGAAGTACACATATTCCTAAACTCTGCAGGAAGGTTCTGTTCTAGGTTGCTATAATTTTCATTGCAAGTAAGAGGAGAGTCTTCTTCACACAAGACAATTTATTATGTCTTTACAAAGTGCCAAAAAGCCTCTTTTGAGAACAATTGTAATAAAGTGTGCAAATATGGTCAGAAAATGGCAATCATCCTAAAAAATATCTGGGGATTCAGGGGTAGGGCTGGTGGTGCTTATGTTTGTTTCAAGAAATCTTGCTTATTATTTTAAAACTGTGAGGAAACGTGGTAGAGCTCTCACTAAAAACTGAGATCTACTCAGATGCCGATGCAGATGCTGAGGAAAGTAGCTGGTAATACAGCATTTAATCAGAATTAATATCTGCTACTGTGGTCCTGTAGATAATTTCATTGGATGTTTTCTGTATGCAGAGTAGGTTGTTATCCCATCAGCTAACCAAAGTGAAAACTTTCTTTCTGCAATAGGTCTTATTATTCACTACATCATCCTCCGAAACGGAGTTGAGCATTTTAGAGGGACAGAGCTGAGCTTCACAGACACCAGTGGTGTTCAGCCATACCAAGAGTATTCCTACCAGCTGCGAGCCTGCACTGTTGCTGGTTGCACGGACAGCAGCAAGGTTAGTGAAGTGGGCTTCATGGAAACTGGTGCCAGGATTTTATCAGCCGGTGTGGCAACACTGAAATGCTTTCGGAAAGTTGTAATTTGAAGACACGCTGATTATTGAGTAAGTGAAAAAAAAAAATCAATAATTTGATTTGGATTCAGCTACTGACAGGTGAATATTTGGAACCCCAGGTTGATACAAGCAAACAGAAGAAGAAAGCAGTATCTCGGTCTCGGCAAAGCTGAAATTGCACTGTAGGAGCTGATGTTTGTTAAAGAGAAAGCTGTACATGGCAGAATAGAGTAAGGAATATTAAAATGTGCCTTCTCTAAACCTGGAAATTAAATTTTTGCTTCTCACTAGGAGGTCTATAGCTCTTCTTCCTTGCTCTTTCTTAGATCATCTGCTTTAGTTATAGTCTAGCAACTTTTTCAACAATCTTCTTACTCTTCCACTCCAGTGGAAAAGCCTCCTTTCACTATATTACTCTTTGCTGGCTTTCTGTATCTGCACCTGCCTCAGGTTTTACTGTCCCTTTGTGTGCAACCTGCCTCAGCTTCGGTTTTAAACAAACAGGATCTCTTACCTCTCTTTCTCACAGTTTCATTTCCTTTTGTATCACTGTGAATCATAGATGGCTTTCACCAACATTACTATTTAACCAGCTCTGGTTTTTATTCTGCAAAGTACCTGCCTTATTCATCATTTGCAAAAATTATTTCTTAAGTGACCTCTTTTTCACAAGATTTTTCTTCCCTCTTTGAAAATGAATTTCTAGGACTACAAGGGTAAGGTCTGTGGGGCAGAGGTGGGGAGTAATGACTATGTTTTGTAATTATTATATCTGTGGGATGGAATTTTTTTATTTGCAGGTGTTTAAATGTTTTTCTTATTCATGCAAATTTCAGCCAAAAGTCTAAAATAAAAAACACTGATGCAGAGGGATGAAGATAGGTGGATAGTCCTCTGCCTGCACGCAGAGCTGTGGTCAGGAAATTATGTAGGTGCAGTTGCTGCAGCCACTGACCTGATAAAATAAGGTCATAATCAAATAAATCCTGCTTATTTCACTTGCCTGTAATTAAGGAGTTTACTGTTGCAAACTCTGAAGTCTGCAAGTGGGGACTGATTCCACCAAATGCACTAAGACAATATATTATAGAGGGCACATTTTATATTTACAGCATAATATAAATACTTTATGGTGGTAATAACAGAAAAAGAAAAGTGATTTTCAAAGACAAAACGATCTGACTCACTTATTAAACCAATGTAATTTGGAAATGCCTCTTCTGTAGCTGATGGTGGAGATGTGTCAATAGAAAATTACCTTTTTCCTTTTTTTCTTTTTTTTGTAGAAAGAACTTAACAAGTGCAAACTTATCCTATCTTTCAAAATCTTTAGATTCCTTACAGAAGTATGGAGTTGCAGATAACTGCAATAGAGTTCAGATTGCATGGGATATATGGAGGCTTAGCCCCATGTTTACTGGTGCTTAAAATATATGAAATCAGGCAGTTAAAATGCAGAGACACTGACAAACCATATGGAAGAGAGTTATCAAGAGTTTTCAAGCAATACAGTTTTTGTTGTTTCACCCTGTGCCATATACTGCAGCTGAAACGTGGTGAACCTGTTGTGATAAATTGTAGACACAGACTTATGTAATGTATTCAAGGTCAGATTTCATTGTGAAAAAGGAGGAAAAAAGTAACTACTTCTCCAGCCCCTTGGTAATGATATGCCAGCCCAAGCAACATTTTAAAACAAAAGTGACATTCTCATTGATCATGGTATCTAGTGTACTATTACATTAAATTGCTGTTTAATTCATATGTCTTCAGGTAGTTGCAGTCACTGTCCAAGGAGTCCCTGAGAGTGTTCAGCCACCAGAAGTCAGTGCTCTGAACTCCACAGCGTTACATTTAAGCTGGGCTGCACCCAAGAAACCAAATGGGATCATCAGAGAGTACCAGATCAGTCAGCTGGGGAGAGGACTTATATACATTGATGCTGCAGCCAGAATGCAGCACACAGTGTCAGGTAAGGAGGCAGAGCTCTTTGACAGGCTAATGTCCTGTCCTTAAGATATAAGACAGCATTAATATATTAAAAATGCCACTTGTCAGTAACTTTGAAATCCCCAGTACTGTGCACAGTTTGGAATGCTTTATCATGACTTTACATATCTTAATTTTTTTTTTTCAATATCTTTCATTTCTAGCTGCTGTTTGTTAAAATATTAATAGATTTAATTTCAAACTTTTAAAATAAATCTATCCAGCTCGGCTGAAGATGCATGCTTTTTAGTGTGCTCAAGGACTTAGATATTCTGTGTAGGCCAGCTATCCCTTCATACAGATTCAGTTCTCTCTTTTAACATCACTGATGTGCAGTAATGCAGTTGTGGATGTGTAGCATCAAGAAAGATCCAGTAGTTTATGTTTGAGATAATAAAAAGGAATAGAAGACAGAACAGGAAAGATCCTGAATTCTGTTTATAATATTATATCTTGCTTATATCCATTTTCTAAATACTTAATGAAAGAAACTTTATTTCAGGGATTCTGGGAGAAAGTTTGGCTCAGACCTCAAATGTATTATTTCCACATATTCAATTTTTAGTTATTTTTGAATGTTACACTGAGCCTAAATTCCTCTTAGAAATGCTTCTGTTGAACACAGAGCAGGAACATAAGCATTATGGGATACTTTTTTTTTCATTCTTTGACCTCAGGTTGCGCATTAAATTTTTATATCTCACAAATGCATTAATTTTTCCCTGGTTTTTTTGCCCCACAAGTAGAGAATTTCAAGATTCAAATGTTGTACACACCATATGACAGCCAGGCAAAGAGCAGAATTTGACTTAGGGCACATAAATCCTCTAAAGCATAGGTGGCACCCTCAAATACTCCTCAGAGCACGAGTCCTGAGTCAGGGTGGATCCCTTAGTGCTTTAAAAGAGTTTGTCTCTGCTTTAGTCACTCACAAAAGAGCAAGATTGCTGTTCCTCTTTGACAATATCGTGCTCAAGTGTGAAATCCATCAACAGTGTATTACTCCTATCTCCATATTCAGTGCTTCTGGACATGAGATATTAGCCAGAGTTGGTGGTACGTGTTTTAAAATTGCTGTTGTAATTTTACACTGCAAAAAAGGAACATTCCAACAAGGAGTGATTTATCGAACCCATTGAAAAATATTTCTCATACTCCTCCAAGGCAGTTATATCTCCATTTTAATGCCAACAATACTTAGCAGTTGGAAGTGAGAGGAAATGAAATTAATTCCTGAGAAACAAGGATCTTTTTTTCTTTTGTGTGCATGTTCTGTTAAGCCACTGTCCAGTGCGGCCATGTTAAGCCAGGACTGAAATAAGTGATCATTCCTTGTGACAGTCATAATCACATCTTTTGCTGTTTTCTGCAGGAGCTTCCTTGGGTAATAATGTGGAATTCATGAGAGTGATTTAGCAATGTGGGTAATTATTGCTCTCTAAATTAAAAGAATACGATAAAAGAATCAAATTCACTTCATACATAATCTCAAATGTTTGAACTGTTTGTCTTATTCCCTGTGGATGTATGTTTCGATTTTCCCATTATCCTTGTTGGTTTTTTTTTTCTTTTTTTTTTTTTTTTCCCCTCTCCAAAACTGCCTGCTTTTCCCTGAGCAACAGTTGAACATTAATGAAGCTGTAGCATTAGCATTTGTGGAGACTTTGAATCTCGGGTCTCGCAAATGGCAGACGTGAAGGCGAGCACCTTGCCATGGCACCATTGTCTTGCTGCTTATTTTTAATTACATCAAAGCTTTGGAAACATGATCCCACAAATGCTTTGTGGGAATAGCGGTGAATGTGCTCATCATGTGAAATCCATAAATTGCTTATAATCCTCTCAAGATGTTAAAAAAAGCATTAAGTAATTGAAGACAGGAAGTCCTCAGTTAATTATTTAGAGGTGTTATCAATGCTTTAAGCAAACTGAAGCATTTTCTGCTATCTCACTGAGTTGAATGCCACTGGGACCTAGGGGCAGCAGCCATCATCTTCTCATATTCTCTAATGCAAACAGCACATGGCAGCTTGTCAATAAAAGACCTTTTTATATCATTTATTACTGAACACTTCCAGTACCCTGTACAGAACAATTTGGATGACAGTTATGGCATTGTTTCACTTTGTGTTACTACTACTTTACAAATGGGCCTGCTAATGCTTTGCAGTGGGGCCAGGCAGAGGGTAAGACTGAGGAAAATAATTAGGGGAATTGTAAAAGAAAGCCAAGAGTGCCCTCTTCAGCAGCAGCAGCAGGTGGGTTTATAGAAAAGGTTCTTCTCAACTCCCCCCTTTTAATACACCAAAGTTAATATCCCAAGTAAGAGGCTTTATCAACAATTTGTAGGATCAATCATTTTTAGGTCAAAACCAAGGAAGATAACGAATATTTATTTTAGTAAAAGAAACAATAGTATGAATACTTTATGACTGAATAGTTTTAAATTCTTTCATCTGAACATATTCTCCATTTCAGGGTGATGAAACTTGAAGAGATACCAAAGTGTTTTCACTGGTCAAGTCTATCTCCATATGCAGCACTGAATCATTAATAATATTTATCTGCAGGAAACTCTTGGGGGCGAAGGGGTTGTGTGAGGCTGTGGTCAGCAATCTGACATCCTCCCAAGTAAAATTCCCACGGCGGGGCCCAGGAGCGTTATCCTGGGAGCTAATTACTGACCTTGCTGGAGCCATACCCACAAATGGAGACAAACAGTATCAGAAGGAATTGATTTAGCTAATAGAACAATGCATTCTTAAAAAAACCCCTATTGTTCCACGGCCTTTTGGCAGATGACAAATGCTGCAACAATGTAGTATACTGCTTAAGTTGACCAAAAAAAAAAAAATTTAAAATTCCCCAAAATAATAAACCAGAAAAGGAGGGGAGAAATATCCTCTAGTGAACAATCAAGTAGAGACATTAGAAAAGCAAAATGTTGCTTATATTTCAATGTTATCTTGTTATTTTTATCATCAATCACATACATAGATTTGCACAGAGCTTTCCAAAGCATGCATAAGACAAGACGTCTATTGCAAAGCTTTAATAATCTAGATAAAAATCTGCCGTGACTGCTCCATATATGGCTAGAATTTCAGGTATCAGAATTTCACCAATAAATTTAGGGAAACCATGTGCTCTTTTTTTAATGCTCATTTTTCTCTTTTAAGTGTAGTTGTAAATGAGTATTGCTTTATTATGCATGTTTCCTTTAAAAGTGAACATGACTCCCTTTAGGGGAATTCAAGTAATTTGTTGCCACAGTAATCTTTTCTATCCTGAAATGTTAAATACTTGGCTTTCCTCCATGCCTTTGCCTCTCTCCAGTCTGCAACTGTCATTTTCTCCCTCCTTACTTTTATACACAGTGTTCAGATGATTTTTCTTCTATTCCAGTTCATTATTAGGTTACAGCAAGGGCTGTCCCTCTGAGTCGTCTCTTTATTTTCTCTTCTTCACATCTTGTTCAATTTGTTAAGCAGTCTTCCATTCAGCATTTTACCTTCCTACACAATTGCTGCTTCTTCTTTAACTCTGCTTGTTTGTAATATATTTTAATTAAAATATGTTGGTACAGGGTGTAAGCAAGGAGTTGTTTATAAGCAAAGATCTTTCACAGGATTTTTTGTTGCCACAGAATTCCATTGTTGTTGAAATACTTCCATTTAGACACAGAAGTTACATAAAAAGTACACTGTTCAGACCACAAAGCCACATGCTTGAAAATTGACCTGTATAATACCTATGAATTGACCTGTATTATCCTAATTCAGCCTCTTCCACACAAACAATCTACATTACACAGCAGTACAGTCATTTGTTCATAGGGTTGCTGCCTCATTCAGTCCACAATCTGCCTCTTCCAGAGAGGAATAAAATGAAGCTCTTGTATGGAGAACTGCTGCCTCAGCTTTGGCCGTGTTTAATGGATTAATTTCTTCTGGGAGTCTCAGTGTAGATGGGCTTAATTCTGCTTCTGCCCAGAGCTCCATTCCCTTTCAAGGAGACAGGAACATCAGAATGTGGAGCACAGGGAGGGAGGCAACTGGGACAGTGCCAGCCCAGAGGGACCGAACGTGGATTGCTGAGGGGCTGGTGGCATGGACTGCCAAAGGGGGTGGCCTGACATCCAGGGCTTTCATGTTTGTTCAAGCTGTGGTACTGAGGAAGGCATGTCTCAGTCTTTCACAGTTTGTCACAACCACCTCTTCTTCATTTTCATTAACTTGCCTGAGACCTGAATTTCCTGATCTCTCAGAGCTGCAGCTGAAGGCACCAGTTGTGCTTGGATATATGAAGTTTTGCATAGCACCAGGTAGTCTGACATCCAGGTCCCAGGCATCCCAAATGGCTTCCTGGCAGCTCCAAGGAGATTTTTGGTTCTCGCAGTCTCTTTGAGTTGGTATCCTGATTCTGAGAAATAGTTCTCTTTTTTTTTTTTTTTTTTTTTTGAGTTTATGTGGTTTTTTTATGGAGTTGGTTGGGGGGAATTTTTTGGTTTGGTACTGTTCTAAGACATTTGGAATGCTCAGCAGGTTGGTGTTAGTAAAGCATCTGTACACTCTAGGGGCGGACACCTGAAGAAAAAGTCTCAAATTACAATTAATCAGGCCAGAGACCACATGTTGGAGGCAGTTTTAGAAAAGATTGTGCCACAAAGTCTGTGAATCAAAGGGGATCAGTTTGTATTTTACAATGTCCTGACACTGGGATTTCCTAGTTTTTGAGTGTTTGGTTTTGCAGTTTTAAAATTTTCAAGGGGATTTTTCATTTTTTAGTATAGTTTAAAGTATAATTTGCTTCTTGTTGTACTTTTTGTATCCTTTACATTCAGGAACAGGAACCTTTAATTACTGAATTATGAGGTGTTAACAACGGGGCCCTTGAAAACATAAGAAAGGAGTTTTCAGTGTTTGTGCCTGGTGATATCTTAAAGATCAATTTTGAGAAATATCTGAAAGAATAGTTTAGCAAAGGTGCTGTGTTGTGGGCTGGAGGGTGCTGTGTGAGGAAGGCTGATCAGCAGTTCAAGCTGAACTCTAAGGTAATCTCACAGTGGTCTGCATCTTTAACAATTTAATTACAAGAAGCCTTTAATGAGTGCACAGAATTGGCTATTCTAAAAGCTCAGTATCTTAGCCAAATTATGAGGGCAATTTTATGAGGATCCCTAAAGTCAAATTCTTAAGCCACAGGCAATTTGATGTCAAATCTGAAGTCATCGACACACAGCACAAGGATGTTTGAAAATTTCCAAGAAAAAGGCAAAGCAATATATTCTCTTCTCATCTCATTCGAGGATATCCAGCATAGAAGGTTTGAGCTGAAAAAAAAATTTTTAAAAATTACAAGTAATTAAAATTAACATCTTGTAATGAGGGCTTGGTTGTCAGTTCAGCTTCTAACTGCTTTGTAGCATTTATCGTAAAGTCTTGCATCAAATAGAGAAAAAATAGAGGGAAAATAAAAAAAATAGAAGTTGAGAAGGTGGCAGGAGTATTCTTGGACTTGTGTGCAATGTAGTAGAAGGTTTGATATATAAGTGAGTATTTTATAATCCTATTATTGCAAATGTATTTGCAATACATTTTCAAAACATTAAAGGCTGTTCAGGTTCTGAAGTCCAAAACTCTAAGCAATTGCACTTTCAGGTGTTTTTCTGCGTTGCAAGTGTCATCTAAGTTTTTTGATTTAAAGCTGATTCAGATATATAAGGGATATCCATAGATCCACTGCAGCATAGACAGACGGTCAGTCTGAGTTATTTTGCTGGGTCTTTTAAATCAGTAAAGGATACATGTCTAAATCAGTGAGAATTCACCAATTCAGTGTTGTTCATGTGTAATATAAGAATAGTTCATACTTTATGCTTGCCAAAATGCTGAAAGTTAACTTTAAGTCCAGTAACTTTCTATGCAAAGATATAATTCTTGGAAATGATTGATGTCAATATCTCAGCCTAACCTCTGTTTGCTCTTTCTAGGTCTGCAGCCATACACTAATTACAGCTTTGTGCTTATTGCATGCACATCTGCTGGGTGTGCTTCCAGCCAACCACTTTCAGGTCAAACTTTACAAGCTGCTCCTCATGGTAAGGGAGAAAGTCATTCTTACAGAACTGCAAAGAGATGGTCATACGGGCTTGTATTTTCTGATGACTTAACAAGGGGCACAGCTCCACTGTCATCCATCAAGCTATCATGTAGAAATTTACACTAGAGAATCTGTCTCTCTTGGAGTTTTTGTATCTTGCCACACTCTCTTTACTTCCTGGCACTGCATTTCTACTTTCTCTTTGTGAAAATTTCCCCAAATTCATCTCTAAGTTCATTAGCTTCATTAACAAAGTTAGAATTAGAAGATGAATATTTTTTAAAGCACAAATGAACATGCTGAGACTGCTGGGCATATAAAGGCTGCAGCCTTTGGCCTTGTTCTCCATTTATCTTTACCTTGTCTAATTGGTTGCATTTGTTATAGGATAAATACAGAAAGTGTGCTAAATTCTGTCATTCTTCCTGGCAATGTTTTATGTTTTCATTACATTGCTGAAAACAGCTGCACGAGTATGGGAAAAGACAAAAAACCACCTTTGAGTTTCTGTCATAAAATTAAAATAGTGTCATTTTGATTTTAATAGGGGTATGGCCAAAACCTCATCATATCATAGTCAGCTCAACAGAAGTGGAAATGTACTGGAGTGAACCAGAGGAACCCAATGGACTCATTACTCATTATCGACTATTCCGTGATGGAGAGCAGATTTTCCTGGGTGGCAGTACAGACCTGAATTTCACAGATGTTAACCTGCAGCCTAACAGTAGGTAAGGCATGTTAAAGAGCTCTGTTAACAGGTGAAAGACCTTGAAAAACATAGGTATTTGTGTTAGTGAAATGTACAAAATATAACTTAATATGAACAAAATAAAACTCTCTTAAAATACTACTTTATTACTGAAAATTGGTAGAGCACTTTTAGGGGTCTTTCAAATGTTAGAAAGACATTAATCAAAGGACTTCTAATTTTTGTTCTGTTTTTGAGAATAGGTCATTCTGATTCAAAGAAACAAAGATTTTTTTTTTCTTGGATGATTTGTTGATACCACAATGGTAGGTATTTTTCCATCATGGAATATACTCTGAAAAATTTCAGGTTTTATATGACAAACATCACTGCACATGGTATATAATGTTCCAGTGCATATTGAACATACAGGCTCAAAAGTGACTGCTGATATTTTTATAGAAGTAATTCTGAAATCAGTTTTGACACTTTTTGAGTCAATACTTCTCTTACTTATGTAAGCTAATTTGAATTTTAGTATTAGTATTTAGTATAGTATTTAGTATTAGTATTTGAGTTTTGGTATCTAAATTTCTATGGTAATTATTATTCTAAGTTACTTTTCACACATTAAGAAAACTTAAATGTGAAATCTTCACTAATGCAGTATTTGTAATACTCACTGTATTCGCTTTAAATTGGTGAAAATTGAAATGTTCTGTTACTGATATGCCTAAAGCTTCTAACTGCAGTGTCTACTGATCTTTTTGTGTTTGTGCAGATATGTTTACCAGCTGGAAGCCAGCACTTGGGGCGGCAGCAACACTAGTGATAAATATGTTATACAAACACCAGCAGGAACACCAGAGAAAATTCATGTCCCATATAATGTCACAGTAATTGATGCGTATTCTATATTTCTAGCTTGGGATGTGCCAGGTAAAAATGTATTTCTGTGTATTACTTTGTAGCAAAATGAAAGAATTGAAAAATTAGTATATCCAGGTAGGCAGCTGAATCATTCTGATATTTTTATTCTTCATATTTGATTTTAGTATTTGTGATTTAAATAACCAGTATCTAAAGCTGTTGTGTCCTAGAGACATATTATTTTAATAATATTGACCTAGATACTTGACATGGGTATTGTGAGGTTTAGCTGAGCAAAACCCTGGATATTTTGGTGTTGTGAACTATTACTGAGTGCAAATATTAATGAAAAAAAACCCCAAAATATAAGTTTTCTCTTCTGTTCATACTAACCTGAGTTATCACCAGGGAAACCTGCAACCTTTTAGGTTGTGTGAGAGAGATCCTGTTCTAGCTTTGACCTGATTGAGTAAATTTTACTGGCCCAAGCATCTTAGTGTAATGTGGATACGTTACCTTGCAGTATGGTGGATCAGCAAAGGCCCAGAAGTATTTTTCCTCTATTTTTACTCTTCTCCTCACCATGATCAGGTGGCCTTCACCGGCTATAAAGCTGGGCTAACAAGAAATAATTGAATTATAGAATCTTTATATGAGAGAAACTAGGCGATGTTTCATCAATATAGATCATCGCTTAAGTGATTGGTGCACTTTACCGATGTTATAAAAATGATACGCTGTATTTTTGTGGGACAATGAGAGCCTTGTAATGAACATTCTTTTGTCTAGTGTAGTTCATTTCCAAAAAGGTGTTTTCTAGTTTGTAGACACTGGGTTTTTTCAGTTAAAATTTTGTCAATTTTTTTAGAAACTTCAGATGTTTGCATATTGCAATAATAGCCTTATGTTTTTTATCAATTAATTCATGGGAGTTTTTAGTATCTCTTGTTCCTAATTATGTAAGATGTTCTATCCTTGCTTAGCAAGGGTCAATTGGCATTAAAAATAAAGTCACCTAGAAAAAGTATTTTGCCTTCAAGACTGGGATTGCAAGTATTGTGGCAGTGCTTAGCAGTGCTCACCCTACCCATTTAAGCAATGATTAATAAATCTATAATACCCTGAGCTGTCAATCTTTTAGTTTTCAGGAGCACAAAATCCATTATAGAAATGCTGTAATATATGAAACAGATTAAAATCTTAAATTAAACTTTTCCCCCTACTGCCTGAAAGGATTTAGAACCCTGCAGAAGGCAGGTGAATTCAAATGGCATATAATCTACAGTTGGTTTTATTGGGAAGTAACTCATGCTGTATTATAGTTTTGATAATAAATATAATTTAAAGTACAAAATATTCAGCAACATTATAAATAGATTTAAAACATAAGAATGTACTGGAATAGCATAGGCTGTGAAGAGTGGGGTGTTTCCCAGAAAAGCTTGTCCTTGTTCTAGACCTTTTCCAGCTGCTTAAATTCCTGTTACTCACAGTAGGTTACAAGCCTGCAAGGGAACCAGGCTCTGTGTAGTACATTTGATTATGTTGCAGTTAAGATTATGCAAGGTCTGTCTGTTCCTGAAACCACACAATAAGAGGGATGAGGAGGAGGCTGGACATTGTGGATCTGCAGGGGATGCAGGGTTGGTGCATTCACTCACACATCTGTAGAAATCATTCTCCTTACATGGGAAAGGAACATGTCCTTCTTTCCAGATATTAGGACACACCTTGAACACTTATCTCACTTCTATGGATATTTGATGACTTCTTTGTTTTCTTTTTGTGGGGCTAATCATTTAGGTCTTTAAATACAGAGAAGGGGTTTTCATACTGTGCTTCTGTTGGGTATTGTCCTGGTTTGGGCTAGAACAGAGTTCATTTTCTTCCTAGTTAAGAAAAAGACAAGAATGCAAATCTTGCTGTTCCTTTTATTATAGCACTTTGGGGCCACCAGCTGATCTTACAAGAATGGGGAGTACTAACAGCAGAGAAATGCTACAGAATGCTACTGAAAGCTACAATGCTACTAATGCTGCTGAAACCTTGGGTAGAAGCATAATTCTATGCAGAAGCTAGGAAACTAATTATTGACCCTTCATAATTCTGCTTTGTGCTCAGTCTGAGGTCCTTTGTGCTTCTAGAGTTGTTTTTTTTTTTCCCTTGAGAGTAAGACTGCAGAGGATGCAGGTGGAGGTTTATTCTGGAAGTCCTGATCTTCTGGAATAGCATAGATCCCATTAACATGTCCTATCATACAGGTGTCTGGTATCACATATATCCCCAGCTTGGTAGGATTAGCCTAAAGTGTCTACTGCTTTTTATCCTTGTTTATGTCCATGTACATAGAGTAACTATTTTTCTTTTTCTGGTCTATTGGCTTTCTGTGCATAAATCCTTGTCTCACAATAGGCAACATTGAGGCAACACAGGTTTTCCTTATAAACTTAGAATGCACCTTTACTTATAAGGATTGTCAGGCTTGGCAGTCACTCTTGGACAAAACTGTTCTTTTCACTGGTGTAGACTCGATGTCAAAAAAGTGCTTTTAATTAACAAAGTTTTGATGACAAGGTACTTGTTCATAGTGTCTTCCCGTCTGTGGATATCAGGGCTGCTTTGGCATTCTGTCTTATCTGCTGTAATAAATTTGGATCAAATAATCACCCTCAGGATTAATTATGGACACATCATATTACACAGACCTTCCTTTTGGATGGTTTAATTATAATGTTTCAGTATCTGTAATATATCTAAATCTTGTGACTTTATAGATATGTAGCATTTCAAAATTCCTGACTTAGCTGAAGAGAAAGGTAGCCCAGTAGTGGTTAAAGTGATGGATTCAGAAAAAAAAACTTGACACACCTCACTCACTGTGGAAAATAGGGCTTTATTTTCTGAAATAGGTATTCCATTGTCTTGTGTGGCATTGCCTTTTTGCACAGACCTCTGAGGTATGGTACATTTCACTGATATGCTAAGGAAGGATATGTTACAATTATTATGGAGCAACTATTAGAGCCATGGATGGAGGCAGAAGAGCCAAATGGAAAAAAAAAACCCACCACATAATTTCCCCAAGGTATATCCATAAATGTTATTGATAGGTAGGCAGGTAGCCATTCTGCATTCCAGCTCATTGACAACCCCACTGGTCCTCACTGGGGACCTGATTCTTCTGGGTGTCTTCAGTTGCTGCTGGTGGTAACCTGAAAGCTGAACATGCTCGAAATAGGATCCTACCTCTGCTGCTAGGATACCTGCTTCATATGTTAATGATCATCTGGATTAAAATGTTTTCTTCTTCATCATGTTATAACACTCTCTGCACCTCTAGGTTTGCTTATCAGTTAGAATGACAGCTATGTAAAATCTGGATTCTTACTTTATTCTTCTTGGGATCAAACATGGTATTGGAATACCATGTATTTTTCACAGCTTCCCCCGCTAACCTGGTTTCTTGTGGACTAGCAAATGGAACCTTTGATAAGACAATATCACATTCTCTCATTTTTGGTTTTTTTTGAGTAAATTATTTTTTGCTCCACCTCTCTGTAGGACAAGCTTTTCAAGCTCAATACCCAAATTTCTGTATCTTGCAAACAGTCAGCATCTCCAGCTGTTACTGTTTTCAGAGTCTTGGTGGGAATAGTTGGTGCAACCAGATTGAGACATCTGGATATTTGAAGCATAATGTAAATAGTTAATCTCTGGAAGCCAAATAGATTGTTATGTTTTGTGAATTTAAATATTGAAATATAACTTTAAAAGAGATGATGTTCCTGTTTTAGTATTTGTTTCCTGTAAGTGAAAAGGTTTAACTGTTTTGCTTTAATTGTGATTGGATTTCACATCATATTAAACAATTTTTCAGCAATTAACTTCAAACAGATTCTGGATGACCAGTCTGTAATTCTGTGGCTTTTACACCCAATTTTAAGCATTTTGTGCCGCAAATTCTATTTTTGACCTAGCCTAGTTTTGAAGTACACAGAACCGTCAAACCCAATTTGCAGAGTTTTGCACAGAACTGTCCAGTAAATGTTATCCAAATATGCCCAGAAAAACCCAGGGTTTCATTTGATTGATTTGTCCCACTGCAAAATGTGCACCTGCTGTGAAATGAAGTCGCAGAGAAAAAAAAAAGTGGAATAATTTAACTTTTTTATTTGTAAAGATAATCAGGGTTTTTCTGATTACATCTTAACTTCATAAATGTTAAATAACCTATCAGCATCTAGTTGTTGTAAATTATGAAAAAGAGTATTGCTGGGAATATTAACCAACTAAATCCTTGTTCTTTAGCGAACATGAAAATGTGTTATGGCAGGTTGTCATTGTGCTCATGGTAACTTTGACACCAAATAACAAAACTGCCATTTGCATTTAGGGTAAATTGGTTCACTTGTGCTTTTATGGTTCCTTTTATTTTGACATAAATTTATGAACTCTGGAACTAACCAAGTCGTGTGGTTTCCCAGATGACTTTAACAAATATGCCCATTTCATTTCCTTCAGTCACCGGAGCACACAAGGTAGTGGTTTCAGACTGGCTGCAGATGCTGAAGGCTGTTCTGAAAGAAAAGGGGTTTTTTTTACAAGTTTCTGTTTTGTAAGAGTATATATTATAATTTTTCAGATTAGGAAGTGATCTTTTGATCTTCATAGTCAATGAATTTGATCGAAGTGTAGAAGGATTCCATTGGACATTGGAATTTTTCAGAATGCTTATGTGATTTTATTTACAATTTAATTTCTTGAGAGTATTTTTTTTTATCTGAGCATCTTTATTACTGGTATAATTCCTAATATAGTGCAACATTTAGCAGAATTTTAAGATTTTGTGTTTCAGGTGTGAGGTGATTTTTTTTTAATAATTTCTGATATGGACTGAACACTGTCCATTGTTGTTGGATAGGTCATTTAATTTGAAATAGGTGTCCTTTGCTGCATACTGATGGCTGGATTCAGCTGTCCTTGTTTGTATTTAATCTTCCTTGGGAAATCAAGCATTCTGAATAGTTTCAATTTCAAAGGTTTCTGGTGATTTTTGCCTAGAATAAATGCACTGATCAGATGCAAAAAACTTAATTATATCACTCTCATAAAGGAATGGGTTTTTCTGGCTGAAATATCTGGTCAGTTTTTACAACTGAAGAAGAAGGGGACCTTAACTAGGAGATTAAATAGAGGTTTCTATTGGTGTACTCTGTATAATTTAAAACTCTTTCAGCTATTCTATTGTATGCTTTACAGACCCTCCAATTATAGGGTGGAAATACTACTACTACTAATAATAGTAATAATTATTATTTTTCTTTAATAATACATTTTTAATTACTGGCAAAATTTTTCACTGCAAACGCAAGTGCACTCTTCTGGAGCATTTTGTCTTCCATATATCAGGCAAAAAATTTTCTTCGATGCAAAACCAATCTACCTCAAGATCACCTCTCAGAGGTTTACTCTGTAACATTGTCCTTGATTTAAAAAGTTGTATTTCTGTTATTCCCTTCCTAATGATTAGATCTTGCTATTTTTCTTGTAACTTTTACACTGAAGAAGGAAAATTTTACAGAGGTATTCTTGCATTTTTTGTCTCCTTCTCCCTTCACCTCTTCCAATAGCTCCTAACAACATCTTTGTTCTTCCTATAGGCTGAGCAGTTGAATAAGATTGAAGTCATGCCTCTACTTCAGGGCTATTTTTCAGCTTTTAGTGTAATGGCATTTTCTTTGTCTAGCATCTAGTCAGGCAGCAGAATGTTATTTCTTTGGGATTTTTATATTCTCTTTTTCTTATGAGAATTGTAAACGCATGGGGTTTCAAAGATTTTTCTGATCTTTCAAAGTACATCAGTTGTTCATAGTACCACAACTAAACTAGAAATCTCTGATTTCTTGCAAACTTGGTTTTTAGTTATATATATTCACATACATACTTAGCTAAAAAAAACCCATCTAACAGGTGCACAACAGTGGAAACAAAATGCTCTTTGTAGCTTCAGGGTAGTAGTATCAACATAGATGCTTTATCAGAAAAGGACCAAAATTGTAATTAGGAGAAAAAGCTGAGTTGTTTTCCAAAGTTACAAATGGAAAGATTCTCAAGGTCTGGACAAGTCTCAGAACTGCTCACAGGCATCTGGTCCTTGTTGCAGTCACAAAGACATCTCTGTGACATCTAAAGTAGGTGTTGTGTTGAAAGGGAAATGTGCTTTTACTAATCAGATATATCTTGGCTCATCTCATAAGGGAACCTTGTCTACTCTGTACTTTGTCCTTTCTTAAGGCTGTTCCTTATGTGACTGCAGAATGAAGGAAACACGCTTCATACAAACTTTTCTTTGGTCGTTCTCTTGGTTTTATGAAATTGCTGCTGTCTGCAAAGACCAGTCTACAGTGGACAAAAATTAAAAAGCCTACAGCCCATTTCCTAATAAAAAATACCACCCAAGGAAACCAAAAATCAAACAAAACCACCGACCAATCCAACAAAACCCTTAGAGGTGCCATGTGGAAGAAGAAAAGAGAACATCCAGAACATCTGCCTATTGTTCTAAAGGGATGGTATATGGTTTAGCTTGTTCTTCTGAAGGAACTGAGTTTTTCAGCTTCTTAAGAAAACTGGAAAATTGAGAACTGACAGCATAGGGATAGGAATAGATGGGGAAAATGTTTGAATTCAAATACTAAAATATGAGAGGGATTTTTTTGCAACAAAAATGGAACAGTTTATTTTTACATCATTTAAAATTATACGTTTCTTGGCTCAAGCTATTGTATTGTACTCTACTGGTGAAGCAGGCTAAGAACCTACCCTCAGCTACTGCTGTTGGGCTAAAGGGGCATAATTTGCTGAATGGTTGCAATTCACTTGTTTGATCATATGACTATTCAAACAGCAGTGCTTAGTAGCTGTTACTCCTCCAAAATACGTAAAAGCTGTCTGATTCCAAGTCATAAGGTCGGTCTTCCCAGAAGTGGCAATTGCAAAACAGGCATTGACTGAATTGAAATTTGATTCTTACCTAAGAACCGTAATGTCTATCTTTCACTTATAATCTGCAGATGGATCTGTTTCAGTTTATATTTAAATGATAGTAGTTTTCAAAAGAGGCAGTAGGGAAAACCTCCAGAGGGGGCTTACATTTAAAATTGCATGTGATGAACTGGCTCTTTGAAGTTGTCCTGCACTGTTGTTAGTGTTTCAGATAATCACTGGTTCCTCTCTGTTTCACAACAGGGATATTCATTGTCAATGTGCCTTTGGAATACAACATCCTACTAAATGCGAGCAGTCCCACTCTGCTGGTGAAGCCAGTAGGACGTGCACATTTTGCTTTTGTTGATGGCCTGGATCCCTACACCCTCTATGAGATAAGAATACAAGCATGCCAGAGTGGTAAGGCAATTTAAAACACTCATCTGTGTGACTGGAAGGGATTTTCCAGGTAGATGCAACTCTGCAAAACAGATTAAATTCTTTTACATTGGAGTCAAATGTTTACCTAGTAAAAAGAGCGCCTAGCGCTGAATGAAGCATTAAATATTTCTCCATGTATCATGTATGTACTTCTCCATATATCATGAATATATCAAATGGAGTTTTAAATCAGTATTTTAGCTTATATATGCCACTTTGTTAAAAGCTCTTCACAAGCAGCTTAAAGATCTTTGAAAAAGGATGTACAGAACTGAAACAGTTCTGTAAGTACTCATCAACAAGAAGTGGTGATCATAAAGTCAGGCGAGAAGAGCCAAAAAATTAGAAATTCCATGTATTTGAGAGACATTTTCAAAAATGAGATAAGTATTTCTAAAATGACAATTTTGAACCAATTTGCTTCTCACTCACACTGCTGAAAATCAGGACTAATTCATCAGTAGAGTTGTGGTAATTTAAATGAGTATTTAACAATGAAATGAGGTGAAATGGGACACTGTTTCCATGAGCAGCTTCTTTACTTGACATTCATTTACTTTTAATGTATTTTTTGTTGAGGAAAAAGCTCTTATCCCTACACAAACGTCTGTTCTTGTAGGAGGGTGTGGAGTGGGTGGTCAAACATATTCAAGAACTGCTGAGGCACCTCCCAGAGAACTGAGCCCCCCTGTTGTTAAAGCAATTGGACCTGCACTCATAGAAGTGAAATGGGCACCACCCAGGAAACCAAATGGCATCATTACTAACTACTTTATCTACAGGTAAAAGCCCTTACCACCTCAGATCCTTAGTCCTACTTATCACTTCCTTCCTTTACTCCTTGATCTTTTGGGAGGTGAAAAAATATATATTAGCTTTCAAATGCTAAGGTGAAAAGCTGGTCTATGGATGGCTATGTTTGGAATATGAACTCAAACAAAAATCAGGAGTAATTCATCCTTTCTGAACTACAAATTTCAAAAAGCATGTGAAAGTGCATTTTAAAAATTCAAGGGAACAAAAAAAACTTAGAAAAAGTTTGTAGAATAGATACTTGTACTGTGCTTACTCAGACCACTACGTACAAACTTCAGTCTTCTCTGATAGACAGCTGAGAATTTTGTAATGGAAATAGGAGTAATTCACCAATTCTGAGACTTCTAAAAGCAGCAAAAGGTATCTAGGTTCCTAAACCAGATCAATTTTCCAAGATAATTTATGTTCCTAAGTGATCTGGACCATGGTTAGTGCACATCTGTTTATGTACCTTGGTGTTTGTATTCATCTGCCCTGTATAGGTTGTTGACTGATTAATTCTCACTTCCTATGGGGAGTTTCCTAAGCCCTGTGTGAGGATTTTTCTGTACAGATAGCTGTGCTTAGGGCAGTATGAAACTAGTAGAATTTCTAGCAGAGCACTGATCTCTGCTGTGCCTGCTGTGCTCTGTTGAGCCTTCGTTAAAAGCTCGCTGAAGCGACCTTCTTGAATGGCCTCAGAAGTCAGAGAATATGAAACTCAAGCCATATATTTGAGAGGGATATAAACTCTGAAGTTCCTGGGTTTTCCAACTCTTAAGTATGTGTGGCAAACACATGCTGGGCTGATCCTAGCCTCACACAAAGAGTTTGGGACTTTTTTATTATATTAAAGGTGTGACTGAGAAGATGGGAAATCCAATTACCTTTTGGAATCCTAAGTGATAATTAATATAAATTCACTTTTGCCTTCAAGATGTTAGTGGTCTCTAAAAATTCCTGCTGTCTTGAAATACCCTTTTGTTTGGCTTTTTTTAATTGTCTGATCAAAAAACCCAGAAAAATCCCTCCCCTGCATAAAGAGGAATAAAGTGTATGTTATAGCCCAAGACATGTCTTCACTCTGTTCGTTTATTTTGTAAATAAAGCTGATGATTACTGCTGCTATTCCATGGCAACCATAGAAAGGGAAGACAGGAAATATAATGCAGAAAGCCTGCTTCAGTGAAAAATACTGTAAATTGAATTTGACAGCATTTGATGGCATTTGATTATTCTAGTCACAGCCAAACAATGATATAAAGAGTAATATGAAACAGAATGTGTTACTGCCTAGCAGACTCAAAAGCAATAAACCTTCCTCCAATGTGACACAATCACTTCACAATCATAATTGTAGCCTGTTTGATACCTCTGAGTACAGCAGAAGGGCACTGACTGACATAGATACATTTTGTTTTTTATTTAAAGTGAAATGAAAATGGCGCGCTGGGGCTCCAGATACAATCGGTATATTCACCTACATAGGCATGAATCACTTGGCAGTTATTTCAGCTGAAGTTTAAATGTGCTTAGACAACAACAATATCAAATCTTTCTCAGATAGCTGCAAAAAAATCAGAAATGGGATGTAAGCACATAGTTCTTTTTCATTTTGTAGCCACACATGGCCTTACATTGTTAGAGCAGCGAGACTGCAGTATTTCTATGAGAGGTTATGGAATGTAATTTCTTCTTCAGTATGTGCCTCTTCCTTACTGCATCACCACCAAAATAAATTCATTTAACTCAAAACCTGGAATGCTTGGGGACCTAGTATGTGTGCAGATCTCTGCATTAAAGTGGCAGGACTGGTGCTTTTCTCTAGCATCATAAAACTACTCCCAAGTTTGCAGCCATTTTACTAGAAACCAAATAATTAAAATGTTATTTTATGATAGAGGAGATGGTAATAATTTTTTTTTTTTATTCATAAAGCAGCTTTAAACACAGATCTGAGGCGTTTAAACTTTTATGGCAAGGACCACAACTTAGAAGAGTTTGTGAATGGGAAAAGATCTGGTTCATGAGATAATCATCTAATCTAGTTCTGTTCCCATTCATCATGACATAACATCGCTCTGCCAACCACAGAAGTTGCTACTCTGAAAAAAAAATAATATTGTGAAAATAGATGATATATATTTGTTGCTGCATTTTAGTAAGTTACAGGTCACATGAGCTAATGGAACTGCTCTCTATTGATTAACAGGATGCACTGTGTAGGAGGCATATGAGATGGCCCTTATAGACATATTGCCTATAAAATTAGAAGTATTTTGGTTGGTAACTTCCTTAAGGGAGTGTCTGAATTTTTCTGTCAAACTGTCTATGTCCTGCCCAATAAGATTATATTTTTTAGTATATATTTGTGAGATTGAAATGTAGCTCTCATTAGCTGAGAGGCAATTTAAGACAGAAGACTTGTCTCAGTGGCTGTCGTGACTTGCAGTGGAGAGGCTTCCAGACTGACTCTTTATGATTAATTCATTGCTTAACCGTGTACCCTTAACCATGAGTTGTACCCAAGACAGCTTCCAAGGAACATATGTTACTGGATGGTTTAATGTAGGAATCCCTATGGATGGCTATGTCATTGAATACAAGAACTCCTGAAGGCTTTTATTTATACCCGTAATTGATCTAATACCCAATCTAAACTAGTATATTACATGTAATAACTTCAAATTCCTTCTGTTCTTTTTTTTTTTTTTTTTTTTTTTTTTTTTTTTTTTTTTGCATCGGAACTCATGTTTTAAAAAAATACCCCAATTAATGAAAGCTACATTAGTGTAGATTGGTTGAATACAAATGTAAATGAGGTTTCTTTGTTTCATTAAATGTGAAACTGCAGAGGGGGAGCATTGCTAATGTTGCATTGTTCCCCCACATTTGACAGCATGATTCCCCGATTGTTTGAATTTTACCCCAAGACTTGTCAGTGTTCCTAAAAATAACTCACTACCACTCTGGTAAGGAAAGCAGCAGGCACTGCTAAAACATGTGATTTAGTTGTATGGTGAAAGGTAAACATGTGAGGAATAATTCTGGTTTGACCCTCGAGACCTCGGGGATTCGCCATCACCGCACACCCAGGGAAGCCGAGGGGTGAGCGCTGCAGTCGGCGTTGCTGCAGCACAGCTCTGGAGTTATCTGTCACAAAGGACATTATATCCTCCTCCTCATGTCATCCCCTCCAATTGGCACTGGGGCAGGGAGAATTTGCCCTTATAAAAATAACTATCTGAACATCTTCAAAGTGAATGTAAGCAGCAAATCAGACTATGCAGATTAAGAGATGGCTTCCAGCTCTTGGAAATGTTATTCTCCTTTGCAGCTCATTGTACACAAGAAATACTTCCAGTTAAATGAGCGGCTGAATCTTAAATCTTAAAATGATTGAAATGATTACAGATTGTTCAACCACTTCTGTTCAAAGTTTATTCATACATGAAGATATTCTGGTTTTTAGCACTACAGATGGAACCATTTACCTAACCATAAGTTTCATTCATTAAATATTCAGAAGTAATAAGATCTAAATACTTAACCAGGCTACATTGTACAGCTTTGCCTGTGAATCAGCTTACAGTTGGTGGCATATTTGATCATTCAGTGTGAAAAAACTGTTTATCACAGAGTTTAGAATATTTATAAAACATAAATTTATGTATTCATTTGAGTCCCATACTGTTTGGTCAGCACGACACATTAAATGTGACTTTCTTGCATTAAAATGTACTCTCTTTTCCCTTATTTACAGAGATTTTTTTAGACATGTCTTTGGGTACACAGAGAAAAGACTATATTTTTAGGTGCAGGAGAAAGATGTAGTAATGATTCACCTTTCAAAATTATATGTCTTGCATTATGTCAGAGAACAGCATCTGAAAGAGAGGTCTGCAGGAGACTAAACTTGGCACATAATAGAGCATGGGCAATTGTATTAAAGACTGTTGCCAGAATCTTGGAGACAATGGGAAATTTTTGGACCCTGGCTTTTACAGAGAGACCAAGAATTTCTAGGGAATCTTTCCTGTTTCTTCTACCTGCTAATCTTTGCCCAGTTCTGCCAACCAACCCTCAGTATCAACATATCTTAAAATTTGCCTATTTCACTATGGTAGAGATATTGTACCTCAAAACTCTTCTTTTTTTTTTTTTTTAAATCACACTTTAACCCTTGTAAACTAAACAGTGCCCATATAATCTGCTTATCTCAGAATTTAGCAAAACTTACTTAGTTTTATATGAGAAAATATTGTCTTCGTTCCTGCCTTATATATGCATATACACAAAAGATGAATAAACAGCTGTGTACACACTTGCATTCATTATGTTCTTCATATTTGCATGATAATATCTGAGAATATATTATTGCAGCTAATATTATCAGTTTTAAAAAATCAATGCTTTTTTATTTTCAAATTAATTCCTGGTTTGACCTAACAAGATAAAATCCAACAGCATTCTTTGAAACACAGATTTTCTCTTGCCAAAGAAATGTTCTTCAGCTTCTGGTGTGTGTGTAGTGATGATGACACCCAGTAGCCAGACAAACCAATTTAACTTCTGCAAATTTGCCCTACTTGCAGTAAAAGTGGCAGATAATGTAATTTGGATTTTTGTTGTTGGCATGGAGGGTGAAAGTGTTTTTATGTTCCGCAAAAACCAACGTTCCTGTGAAGAGTAGGGAAAATACTTGAATTCATGTGCAGTACAGCCCAACCATCACTGAGATTTATCACAGTGTTTAAATGTAACCAACTTAATTTCACACAAACATTTTTATGCCAAGTGAAATAATTGATTTGATAACTCTGTTTTGAAGATGAGTGCTCAGCTTATTAAAACTGTTGTAAATTATACAGAAGAAGGGGCCATATTACAAAGGGGCTGAGGATCATCTGTAATCTCTGGTACTCAAAATATCACCAGGTCCAAGGCAAGCATATCTGCAGTGGTAATGCTATGTATATACATATATATGTATACATAAGCGTGTGGCTATGTATACACAGATATATATACACATATATGTACAAAAAGAAAAACCCATTGTGCCAAAAACCAATAAAGTGAATTTTCTTTGTATATCTTAGGTTTGCATTTTTAAACAAAAACAGCGTTTGTGGTTTTGCAGTGTCGGAAAAAATATGTTGTTTATTACAGAAAACACTATGTGTGATATTTTAATGAGGTTTGGTGTTGGAGCTGCAAATTTAGCTAAGTTTATGCACAAGGGATTACTTATTCAATTTGCAAGAAACAATGGGATATTTAGTGTGGGCAAAGCAGATTTTGAAGGTGCACAGCTTTAGTTTTAAGGGCATAATAGAATATTTATCCCTTATTCACTAGGTAACATTTTTCTACAGTAAATTGGTCACAATTTTTCCATAAATGAGGGATTCTGAGGTGAGTACCTCAGTAAATAAATTGATTTTCAGAAATGCTGAAAACTTGCACCATATTGCTATTCAGGTCGTTACTTAGCAACTACAGATAGATTTAAAATTTCATGTTCTAAGTTCTGAAAGTCTCATTTGAGGTGTGTTCTGTCGTAGAAGGACAACATGCTGTTGTGCTGCTGCTCTGCTGCCCTGGACTGTGACAGCACACTTGTTTGCCATGCTTTATGGGGTTCTTCTAGATAAAGGAGAATAATTGATTGCCTCAAAAATCTCTTCTTCATTACTCAGAACCTAACACAAGTTCAGGGAAATGCTTTTAAGATGCACACATAAGTAGTCAGTTCCTTGTGCGTGTAATGTATGGAAATAATTTCTGTATTTTTCTGAGATAAAAGTTGAACTTGGAATTTTAGGATCAACTATTATGGGATTGCTGAAGCTGTTTTCTAGTTTAAACACACTGCTTTTGATTTAATTCCAGACGTCCTGTGGGCAGTCAAGAAGAGCTGCTTTTGTTCATCTGGACTGAAGGAGCTTTGGAATTCATTGATGCGTCTGATGCCCTCCAGCCTTTTACTCTCTATGAGTATCGTGCCAGATCTCAAAATTCCGTGGGGTCTGTGGACAGCCTGTGGGCTTCAACCCAGACTCTGGAGGCTTCCCCGTGGGGCATGGGAGCCCCTTGGGCAGAAGCCACAGGCGCGTACTCGGTGCGGTTGAACTGGTCCCAGCCGGTGTCCCCCAATGGTGTCATATCTCTGTACCGAGTGGTCTACCAGGAAAAACACAGCGACCCGACATTCAGCACCCCAGCTGTCACAGCACTCACCGTAATGGTAAGAACTGGACCACAAAACCAGTTTTAAGATGTTTTTTTTACCCTGCTTTGATCTCTGTTGTATTTTAAAATCTCCCTTAACGCTGGTTAGAAAAGCGGGGTTTCCGATTAGCTGTCGTTTTGTTGGTTTAAGTTTTGTGTTTGGCCCAATGCAGACTGAAACATTTCACATTAATATTGGATTTCTGGTAGAGGCAAGTAGATTACTCAAAAGCATGGGTGTGTCAGGTCTGGAGGAATTAAGCACATGCATTTGTCAGCCTTGCTCTGAAAATACTGTCCTGAACTTTTTGTCTGGCTGACGAAATCGTTTCACAGGACCTGCACAAAGAACAGCAATATCACTCCTCCTTGTATAGGATTCTGTTTTTTATTTCAGTTGGAATTGTAAAGTGAATGAATTAATTAGTAATTACACAGTTCATATATGCAACCCATTTGCATGTTCCCCTCATAATTCATCAATAATAAAAGCAGTTCTACTTTTATTTCCAATTCACGTACTTATATTAGAATGTTACTTTGCACTGCTGATCTGATTTTCCCTTCCTTTTTTTCCCCCTGTTTCTATTCAGTATGTGAAGAGATAGATTTGGGAAAAGGCATTGTTTTGTGAACTGACTAACAACATTGTGTAAACCAATGACAGAAATAGTTGTGTTTTGTGCATTTACCACTGTTCCCCTCCCCTATATATTGCATTCTAGTCTTTCTATAGCAAGACTTATAGATAGTAGCTATAAGTAGATTCTTATAAGTAGCTATAAGTAGCTAGTAGTAGATTCTTAGCAAGCTTATAGATAGTAGGACTGAACTGTTGTATATTAGGACAGCTGGTGTACTTGGTTGTCTTCTGAAAATAAATTTTAAAAGTTTAAGGAGGTTGTAATAAAGTTTAGTTTCCTCAGCGGTGCCACCTCAAGTTCATAAACCTAGAATTTTCCCTAAATTATCTTTGTAGTCCCTGTTAGTATTGAATAACACCAGTAATCCCCTAAATTCTTTATTATTTCAATTTTGAAATGTGTGGTTGACAATTCAAGTAGGATCCTAAAAAACTTACCTGGAATACCTGGTAGTAATCCTTGAGTAACTTCCTGAGACAAATCTTTATATGACATGGTGGAAGAAGTTTCCAGCTTGGTAATCTTGTATACCCTTGATCATAGGGTTTCAGAGCAGTTTTGTGTCTAGCTTCCTAAATGGATCAAGTTTGTAATATATTTTTTTTTTTCCTAAAAAGGAGAACAGATCCTGAACTGAAATAGAGATAATATATACTTTTGCCTTCTGAAGCAGCTGCATTCACATTGCACAGCATGCCAGGCTTAAATAAATAGACTGGGATTATAAAGTTCAGTGGAATTCTGGTACTTAGCTCCCTTAACTTCTTTTAAGAAAAATTACCCTGTCATAATTGTGATGATGCACCTAAGTTTTTAAAACCAGTGAAAAGCCAGGGCTTCTCCTACTACTCTGCTTCAGCAGTGTGCAGTGTTGCTAAGCATCAGAATTGACCTGGCTGGTCATGCATTGCAATGTCTTCTAAGCATGCCAACAACAGAAAATGTCCAAGATGGTTGTACTGTGGGCAATAAAACCTACCAAAATGGTATTTTAAATAATGTTGCTACAGTGTGTTTCTTTAACAGCATCAGTTAAAAGCCTTTTAGATTAACAAGCTATTATTTACTGAATTAGTATTTTCCTGGCTCCGAAATCCTTTATTTTCCCCAAACACTGTCCTGAACCAAAATGACACTCTGGCAGCCTATGTATAGCTGTTCTACTAGCATTGCAGCAAGGCTGGCTTGCATGGTTTTTCTGCTGTCCTTTGTCTTGAACATGGTATTTGCTACCCATTTTTATTTAAAATATTATACTACCCTTTGGGGGCAAATCTTTTTGCACATCTCCTCCATCAGTTGCACTCACTTTAAGCTGTTGCAGCTGCATTTACTGAGTAGAATTGTTGGTGATTTATACCAAGGACCTGAGATATGAATCCTATCTGTTCTGAATATAGCAGAACAGCTAAAGCTTTAAATCAAAGATATTGACATAAAGTGCATGGAGTCCTGTTATCAAAGATATCTGCAGGAGGTTAGGTCAATTATCCCAGCAGGCAAAAACCTGGACACCAACTTTCAAAGTTATAAACACTTAAAAATAGAATTTTATCATGAAATTGCTGATATACCCTTAACTTTAGCTTTGTAAACGAGATACTTTAGTTAAAATGTAATTTTATTGAAGGAACTAGAATTTCAATGATTAAACTCCTGCCCCTTTAAAATATTGCCTTCATGGGTACTAGGCTAAATCATTTAATCTCCTAAAGCATCTCTACTGGAGCTCCCTCATGGGATATGCCATTAGTCATTCTCTCTCACAAGCTTCCATGTTACAAGTAAGACTTAAAGTATTAAGAAAGCAATGAGTTTGGTCCTTTATTTAATCTGTTAGACTCCATTCTTATCCCATTAGATTATTCCAGGAAAGATTCAGTGCAAGAATCACGGTGGCTGATCCCACCCTTGTGCTTGTCGGTTGCACCCTGGTTGCCTGCCCAGGGACATAAAGCTTGACCAAAACTTAGAGGAGAAATACAATCCTTGTAACACTGCAGGATACAAATTAAGCTTTTGCTAATGTCCCTGCAGACTGTTCTTATATGACAGCTTCATTTCCATCCATTTCAGAGCCAAATGAGAAGCATCTTCTGGGTTTTCAAACAATATAAGACTTATCTACTATACTTCCCTCAAATCCAGCTATTTACTCTCCATTAAGATGTGTTTGAGTTAATATGTCAAAGGTATAGCTGTCTGGTACCTTAAGGTTATCACTGACCTCTTGAAATTTCACACTGCCTGTGGAGATTAAAATGAGAGCTCAATTCTCAGAGCAAAAGCTGCAGCCCCTGAAATGAAAGGAGGGTGTCCTGCACTGTTAGAAGCAAGTGACATACACGTGAGCCATTTTGATGCTTCACAGTTAAAGAGCAGTGTCACCCATTTCCTTAGCTTGTTTGGCCAGGAGTGTAGTGACAGATGTTAGGTGACAGCGAGTTAAACTGACATTCTGGTTTATTTGCAGAGCAAAGTCAAGTCAAGACTGGTTACAGCAGCACAAGTGTCTCCCACAATGTCTTAGCAGTTCATTTTAACCCTCTAAAGCAGGAATCATATTTAGTGTCTTGACAGCATTAACATGAGACAGATGTGTTTATAGGGGAATGGATTGGCAGTAGGCTCTCATTTACAGAAATCTGCATAAAGTGACTAGATTGTCAAAGCAAGCTTCTCACTCTTGTGAATTTAGGACTTAAGCTTGTGAACACAGAACCCAGAGGTGATTTCATTATAAAGCCAACGAGTGCCTGCCAAATGTCATCAAAGCATCACAGCTCTTTCACTGCTGTATTCCAAATGTTGCTGTGAGGTAGAACTGTAACAAGTTCCACCTCACAGCAGGTAAATTTGGACATTTCTTGATAGGCATTTTGTGGGTGTGTAATGCTGTTTTTCCCATGACAATTATATCAAGTTTTTGGTTGTTTATCGGGAGCAGGAGAATTCAAAGCCAGGAAGATGACTAAAAAACCATAAAAACATGTAGCTGTTAGAAAACACTTGGAGAAAGAAAAGCATCCAGAGATGAGGGTTAAAAAGGAAAACTGCCTGCTATGCGCAGTGTCCCCCAATTATTGTTATTATTATTATGCAGAATCAAGGTCTCAGTGTGTTAAATTCACCTCAGCCAAGTGTAGATCAAAGTGCAATGTGCTTGTTAGAGGATGCAAGAGATAGGTGTCAGCATTATAGGCCTTATTCCTGGGAAATCCTACACCTGTGCACAGGTCATCTCACAATGTGTTTTGCAATGTGAGGCTCTCAGGCCAAACTTCTCATTAAAGGCTTTTTTTTTGGCATAACTATGCCAGCTTGGGGTGAAAAAAATTGATACATCTCTTAGCTGCTATCACTGCCCCAGCAAAGCCTCCGGTTTGGATGCAGCTGTGCTAACAGTTGAGAACACATATTGGCTTCCCTTGCGTTATTTGGGGAGATGGTATATAACTGCACTGGCCAAGCTTCTCTTGGCAGGTGCTGTGACAGGGAAATTTGTAGACATATTGCAGAATAGCAGTAATAAAGACTTTGGTAGGAGGACGAGGCTTTGGCTCATGGCTAACATGATTGTGTTGTTATAAGCAGACAGAATTTTCATATCAAATAAACTGAGTCAGAATATTAAGTATAGTTTACTTGTTGAAAAACTCCATATCAAAAATAATATATCAGAAATATTTTTGAGTGGCCAGTACTGCCATATATTCATGCTTCCTATGCAGGATTTTACAGATATCTGGAATCATGCATCCAGAGTTCATTTCTTTCTAATAATTACATTTAAAAATAAGTAATATCTTCATGGGTAGTCCTTCACTTCTATTTCCTCATATAGAGCTGTGAACATTTGTCAGTATTGGAGATGAGATACCACATCATCATTAACTTCCTTGTACAGACTATTCAGTAATGCAGTATGCAGTGCTGTACATGGCAACATTCTCACAGAAGTAATGAAGATTGTAACAACAATAAGAAAAAAATATGCCAAGGAGAGGCACCAGTGAAACTTCTATATACATGCCTATTCCCAGATGCCTGGGAAATGAAGTGCACCCTAAGAAAAGGGGATGAATGTACGTGAAGGAATCCCTGTACATGCCATAAATTCAGAAGATGTGCTACTTAGCAATGAGTGAAAGCTGTAAATGGCAGTGGAGGCCAAAAGTTAATTAGGCTACTGTACTGCTGTTAGGCAGTGGAAAGTGGCCACCACCAGAAACAAGATGGCTGCTCAGCAGTGCCCTAATGCAGCCAAAAGATCATCTCCTTAGCTCTGCAAGGGCTTATGGGTTAGGGGGAATCATACACAGATGACTAATTTTTTTATGGTTCACAGACGATCAAAGTGAAATTCAGCAGCTGTTCAGGACAAGTGACCACTCTAACGGCTGTAATATAACCTGCTAAATAGAGAGGGAATTGCATGAGAGCAAGAGGTTAGCTGTGATTATCGGCAGGTGAGTGCTTTATTGAAGTTGAAAGACCATTAACATTGATGGAGTAATTATTTCAACTTGAAAGTAATTACCTTGATGGGTGATAACTTCTCCAGTGTTCCCAGATTTGATTGGACCAAACAATTGTGAACTCTCGAAGCCTAGAAAAATATTACAACAATACTGCAATGTTTAAATTACTGAAACCACTGTTAGAGTATTTTAATTATGCCTAACAGTGAAAAGATTTTAATGTACAACAACTGGTGACCTCTCATGTATAGAGACATTTGCTTTCTAATTTCAATGAAATGATCCCCACCTACTACGTGTGTGCTGTATGTGATGGGCTTGCAAATGAATTGTTTGATTTAAATGCAGTTTTTAAGATTCAAAGCCTTGTTAGCACAGTTTCAGGAAGGGCTTGTACTGGAACTGCTCTAATTGTTTTATTTGCCAGGAAAGCCCAGTAATGTAAAATGTTTTCCATGTTTTAATCTCTAGACCTGTTAAGCTTACACAGGATGAATACAGGACAAGTGCTTCTTCACATTGAAGGCTGATTGAAAAAAGTGTGTGAGGCAATCTGTGTCTCACAGATTCTGTTGTTTCCATGCTGCTGCAGAATATGCTGGATTTGGCACTACAGCTCTGTTTAAATAAGCATTTGGATTGGCACTATGATGCCCCTCCAGAAACTGATTAAGTGCTTCAGTAAGCCCCACCTATCAAGACAGACATGTAGAATTGCCTAATTAGAGCAGAAAGGATGAAATGGATTGTTGCACAACTTTGATGATTTTAAAGTACTGTGGTAATAGAACTGGAGGGGAATGGTGAGAGAGAAAGAGAGAGGCTTCAGCTCTTCTATTTATACCATCCTTGCCGTAAACAAGGCCACTTCGCTGTCTCCTGGATGTTTCCAGCAGCCACAGGAGCATAGCTTTAGACCCTGCTGGAACTCTGCCAGGAAGGAAAAAATCCTTGTGAATTAGGAAGGAAAGGTTTGTCTGGTGTCTGTGAGGTCTTAATATGTTGTCAGGCAACTGGTGATTTGAATTAGTGAAGGTTACAGCAAAGAAGTTTATTTCACTTCTTTTTTTCTTTCATGTTTTCTCCCTAATTCATAGTGCTACATGAAGCTGACATAATTTTGTCTTTCAATAAATTTTTGGACTAGATAGAAGTAAAAACACTGATACAGTTATGTCTGACCACACCTAACCACACTCTAGATTGACTAGGCCAGAGTGCCTGGATCA
>VXAX01005358.1:97436-137436 GCA_013399835.1 Leptocoma aspasia | reverse complement strand
TTCTGTTTGCAGATACTCTGAGAGTCCTGCAGTCCTAACAAAACAGGCAGGACTCTGCTTCAGTCAGGTAATGTCCTTTTAAGGTCTTGATTTAGTGGGAGCTGTGTGGCTATACAGGCAAATCTTAGGGAGACAACCATGTAGATGTTCCCTTAAAGCATCCTATGGCTGGTGCAAGAGCAGCAGCTGGACTTGCAGTACATCCTCAAGCCCTTTGACTTTGCAGCTGTGGCTGCCTTCTTTGGACTAATCTATGGCTGTTCCGCCTTCCTCTTTTATGGTAGCATGTTTGTCTTCTAAACTGTTCTGTGCCCACACCACCCTAAGGTGGAGATGATGTGGCTGCTGGGGTTTGATCCATCCCAGTGAGACTCCTGGAATGTGTTGTCTGTGTGCCAAAAGGACACTGAGGAATAGTATATTCACAATGGGAAGAAGTACAGAGGTCCCAGGAGCTAGTTAACCTGCAGGGGCATAGCACAAATCATTACTTGTTTTGGTTCTGAATTTTGCTCCAAATATTTTTCTAAGTCCACTTCCTGCAGGTTGGAATGCATCCATTTATTTTTTTCCCATGCAGAGTAGAGTTCCTAGTGTGAGACAAATATTCCATTCAGTGTGGAGATGCTACTCTAGTGGCTGCAAAAAAAAGACACCAAGTTTACCATTGTCCCATAAGATCAGAATTGCAAATGCACCTTTAATATTGCAAGAGAGTGAGGGAAGTGGACTCCTTGCAGTGATAAATTTTCTGTATTTTTGCTATAAAGAAAACTTTACACTGCACAAACAAAATGAATGAAACTTTGCAGAGCTCTTATATTTCAACAGGCTTTAAAAAGGAATTAATGAGAAGTCAGAAGACATCTTCTCCCAGATGAAGTATTATTCTTGTCATTATGGTATAATAAAATTATTTTTTATTGTTTTCTCTTCAGGGGTTCAAGACAGATGATAATTTAGATTTTCTCTAATACTAGTCTGTGCTAGAAATGCTAGACCCATGATGTACCAATAGATCATGAGATTTATACTATAGTTGTAGCTTAAGACAGTGACATATTTAAGTGCTGTGCTTAATGTTACTGGGAAGTCCAGGTCTAAAAAGACTGAATAGAGACCCTGAGAGCAAATGGGAAAGAAAGCATCACCTTTTCCCACCAGGTAACAAAGTAGTTTAAGCTCTGTTTGCCCTGATGTCAAATACAGTACTGCCTTTGAGAAAAAACAGAGTTGAGAACATGTGGCTTTTAAAATAAGACATTTTTGAGTCAAAAATTTGCAACAGATCTTTATCATACTGCAGTTTTTCTCTTTCTGGTCCTGCATAGAAGTATCACAGCACCTTGACTTGCTTTGTTAACAAACCTTTGTACTGATATTTGGTTTGAGGGTATTAATGGCAATTTTAAATCACACCTGAGTAACATGATCTCATACTGAAGATCATATCCAACATGCTGGTCTGCGCATGTAAATCAGGAGGACCTTTGCTTTAGTATTAACAAAATAGATATTTGCTTCAGATTAACTAAAGCAAATCCCTGTTCTGGTTGGGTGCCCTCTACATTCACCATGTAGTTTTGTTCTTCTGCTTATGAAGACCCTGATCCAGCATCCTTGAAAAGGCAAATGGAAGATTACATTGATTTGGAAGTCTTTTGAAACTGCCACAGTTCAATTTCTGAAGTACGAATGGTTTCATGTTTCATTTTAAGAAACAAGAAAGAGCAGATCTGTATGGTCTGTTGCTATGTGCTGATTGAAAATGTTGTTACTGCCTTTATTTCTCTTTGGGTCTTAAGTGAATTTAAGAAAAAAAAAATCACAGCTGTGAATTCTATATACTTACTTTGGATGGCACATTTAGGCTAGTCTGTCTAATCTGTCATGAGAGAGTGTGGCTTCTCTAACAGGCCATTCAAAACAGAGGTTCAGCTTAAACATCAGACTTTCCTTTGGAGAGACCTCTTTCCATCTGTGCAGAGTGTAGGGAGGAACTGAGGACAGTAGCTACACAAAGTTTGGGTCAGAATGTAGGAGAACATTGTGACTCTTTCTCATAGTGGCTATCCTCATATTTGGGCACTTAAATACATTTGCAAGTCTGTCCCAAAATGGCTAAATTGTAGTAATTTCTCTTTGGATTGCTCATTTATAACATGCATACATGCAGCTAATCAATAGATGAGACAGTGAAACTAGTGGATTTACAGCTTAATATGCTGGAGTCGATAATGGGCTGTAAAGATATTTTCAATTCAGAAATCAGCACAGTACGTTCTTTACTAAGTTTATGTGATCTATTTTAATTCCCCAAGTAACTTAAATATCCAAGGAAAATACAGAATCCAAACTAAACTTGTTATGCTTCAGTTTTCAAGTAATATTTCAGTATGTACATATTTCATCTCTTCCCTAGCTAATTAATCTGGCTGGTGAAAGCCACAAGCAGCTCAGACTCTTCTCTTTTGACAGAAGCTTTGCACTGAGAAGCCCAACCCACACTAGTAGGGACTAATGAAAGGACATGATGAAAGTCTCTGTTTTATTTAGGCATTAAAGTTTCAAAGTGAAGCTTAGCTAGCTGCTTTCCTTGTTCTCACTGCAGCAGACATAGGTGTCTGCTTTTCTGTGTATGTATATGAATTCAGTGTTCACCTGACAGCACAGAAAATGGGAATGGGCAGTCTGCAGACACAGCTTCATATGCTGTGTCAAGGTGAATTTCTTTCCAACAGTGTACCCTGTAAGCTTAAAGTAGAGGGAATTGGACCCATGTGGTCCTAGGAGGATCTGGATGTTATCCATCCACTTTCATTTCAGCTTACTTGGTTTCAAGACTTTAAACCTGAAGGTAGATTCTCTTCCAGTTACTCTACCAAGCTCCATTACCACTTTTTTTCTTGTCTTCTTTTAAGCCTTTCCTCAGTGTGGAGTTGATTCCAAGCCTTCATATGACAAGACACAGCTGCTAAAGGACACAGAAATATACAACTTGTTCTTTATCGGACCTTGTTATTTTCATCAACAGGGCAGTCCATGGCAGCTGCAATGAGAAAACAAGATTTGTGCTCCTTTTTACCATCATGTGACATGGGGACTTTTCAGCCTACTCATTGAGGCTCTCCACTAGCTCATACAACCAGAAGGGGCAGGGATCCCCTGTAGCAATCCCCTACTCCAAAACTAGGGGGACATCCCATAAAGATCTGGACAGAAAATGTCAGATCTCTCTGTCAGAATTTTGATGGGAAGCTGTGCTTTGCTGAGGAATATGTCCCTGAAGTGTACACCTAAATGTGTGTCTGATCAATATCCCCTGCTAATATTCAGAAAATAGGTTGAACTTCCCTGCAGGCACAGAAAAGAGAGAAGTCATCCCTCCCTGCATAAACACTGTGTGCTTCTGGCCTTCTGCTAATGGTGCCTGCTCTGTACAAAAAGGTGCAGAGCAAATCTCTTTTTCCTGGCTTATATTGGTATAATTGGACTGCACCTTTCCCAAATGGCTACCTGCATACTTTCCTTCACTTTCAGCCAGTGTCTTCTTGGAGAGCAAGTATCTTCATGTAGGAAGTGTGAAGCATTGAGAAAAGGAATGGAAAACCTGGTGAAGAAAAAAGCCTTTTGAGAGAATAGGGTTTGTACTTTTTGGCCCTTCATTTTTTTAAAATACCCAGTTCATTTTAAAGGTGACATTTTAAGTTCAGTCACATACTCAGACTAAACTTTGGCCTTTATAATGTAGCTCCAAGTAAATTGTTTGTGTTTACCTTTTAATGTGTCTCAGAAGTGATTACATACAAAGCAGGCAAAGTTTGAATGAAGAGCTAGGGCTGTTCAGTACAGGGCAGAGAAAAAGGAATAAAAAATAGGAAGTAAAAACCTTTTAGTCTCCTTTAAAATGCTGCTTTTATTTCCCATTGTGTTGGCAGAAAGCAGGGATTTAAAGCTGTGAATTGCCTGGAGGCTGTGCTATCTTCCTCTACTTAGCAGCAGTTAGAACTGCTCTTTTTTTGCATGTGTTGGGTGAGAGAGACAAGGACTCAGAACGATTGAGGAAAGGGAATAAACTAAGCTTGCATTTAACAATAATATGACACATCTATTGTACCTGTGTAAAATGGGATCTAAACCAATAACTATAGTTTCCTGAAGCTGCACACAGGAACACAGGGGGATATCCTGAGACTTAATTAATTAATGTTTGTAACATGATGTGAGATCCTATGATGAAAAGTCACATATAACTGCAAAGTTCTGATTTTATGGAGCACAACTGACATTCAGTGGCATTTTCAAGGAAACTGATGTGGGAGTTCACCTGCAATCTGTGTTAAGATTCAGACTGTCCTTGTACAAGTCCCCTTAAAGATTTTCTTCAAACTATTTTTTTCTCTTTACCTTTCTCTTTCCCTGTTACAGATGTTGAGCTGTGTCAAGGCAAAAATTGAAAATAATTGCTTTCATAGGGGAGAACCAATGAGTCTTTCCTCTCTGAATTCAATTCACCAAAACTACAGCCAAAGTCTCTTTTTCAAATTTTACAGAAAAGAGAAATTTCAAGATACTGCACCCAGGTAGTTAAGATCAGATGGAAAAGGTTTTACAGTGTTCATAGCTACTTTTCTTCACATGTATGATAATACATGGTGTTATTTGGGAGGAGATGAAGAAGGTGTCTCATGGCACACATATTTGAAGTCAAAAATGTAATAGGGGCAATGTGAATTCTTGGAAAACAAGACTTCAAATGAAACCAAAAGCCAAGATATTTGGTTGTGACAAAAGCGCATTCATTCTGCAACAAAGTAAAACTGAATGCCATAAGATACCTTGAGTTGAGAAGTTCATGGACATAAATTACCCATTTTTATGGATAGCAAAAACATTCATGGTTTCATTACATTAGTGTATAAAGTTCCTACCACTCTGGACGTTATTAGGGGAAAAAAAAAAAAAGAGAAAGAAAAAAAAATTGAGACTAAGAAGACTGATATAGCAGTCCAGATTTTGTTTGTTCTGATTCTGGCCATCAGCCAAAATATCAAATGGAAATACGGTTTATGGCATTAGGAAAAAATATAGCATTAACCCCCTAATGCTCCATATTAAGGATGTACCCCCTACCATTTGCAGGTTTGAGCCCTTAGGCTCTAGCTGCTGTTTGACAACAGCAGTGGGATTTTTTTTTTTCTCTTGCCATGTCTACAGACACTATGGAATAAATCCATGAGAGAAACGCCACTTCTAAATGTTAACAAATAGTGGATGGAAAGTCATTGCTTGTCAGGAGCACTGCATGTGGTACTTATGGTAAACATAATCTTGGATTTCAGCTGGATGAGTGCACCAGTAGTAATGAAGAGGCACAAACTCCAACCAGGCTTTGTGTGCTGGACTTTCCTAGATTTTTACCTTCCCTGAAGATTTGGTTTTATTCCAGATTATAAAGCTCCGCCTGAAAGATGCTTCATTCTTATTCTCCTTGTGACTGAGGCAAATTGCAAGTTCTGCACTACCTTGATGTGTTTATGCAGATTCCACGTTATGTGGTGTGTGAGTTTGGAATGGCACACAAATCTCCCAGCTCAATTCTGTAGGGTTTGACTTTAATATTGTGCTGCATTTTACATACCATGAAGTCTTTGGTGATGAAGCTGCTCTCTCCTCTGCCACTCCCACCAGCTCTCCACAAAGCACGCCCCACTCAGCTAAAGATCAGGACATACAAGATATGCACATTTTTCCAAGGAGGACACATAACTGGTTTTTGTTGTGATTCAAGTGTCCTATGTTATGCTCTATTGTGTCTTAAGTAGTACTATTTTTTTTTTCCTTCATATGTCACCTGTCCTATTTTGAAGAGAAAATTAGTCTAGTTGTTCATATTCAACATGATTATTGAACACAAAAGTACCATTTGGGATAAGTAATGATGTCAGCTTTGAACTTACTAAACCCAAAGTTTATGGGAAACTGTCCCATCATCTAGCTAGTTTATAAAAAGAGCTGCTTCTTTCCTTCTACCTCACTTTCTAACTGTGAGGAGTAATAAACATGGTTTAAAGTGGAAAAATGTGGGGGGAAAAATAAGGTGAAAAACTATGGTTTATTATACAGTAGGTCTTGTGAGTGTTGTTAGAGATAAAATATTAATGTTAGGAAAACATGTTGACATCGTCCTCTAGATGGTGCCTATAAGTGGAATGTCATGTCATTGATATTTTGGTTTATTTGATTTATTTAGTCATGCAGAAAGAGAAATCTTTTTTTCGGGTTTCAATATTTCTTAGCAGAAATTAGACAAATACAGATGGCAATAAATTTTTGAGAAGGTGCCATTCAGTGGCTTTTGATGAATTTTAAAGAAATAATTATAAAAGAAAAGGGAAAATAAGAGAAAAGGAGAAAGAGAAGAGAAGAGAAGAGAAGAGAAGAGAAGAGAAGAGAAGAGAAGAGAAGAGAAGAGAAGAGAAGAGAAGAGAAGAGAAGAGAAGAGAAGAGTCTCACTGAAATAGCAATGTTGACTTTGCCCAAAGAGGTTTCTTTAAGGTTTTACCATCAAAAGTGCAACATCATCGGTGTTTTAAAAGTGTACTGCTACCCAAAGGCCAACTTGATTTTATTTGATTTCATTTTAATGTGCAATGCATCCTAGTTTTCTTTGTGTTGCTTTGCTTTCAAGTCAAAGCTGGGAATTCACATGCCTGGTGAGACTGCAGCAGCTCCCAGGTGTGCCAGGAAAGAAAACTCTCTACTGTGAAAACAGGCAGCAACTCCACAAGACAGATTCAGCTACATGCACTTCACATGCCCTGCCAGGAAGGAGGAAAATGAATTGCAGTGTAGTATTTTCCTATCAGGTATTAATTGTTATTTGCAGAATATTTTGAATTTAGATTACTGCTGTTTTTAAAGGCTTCTTCCTGGTACAGTCCACAAGCCCATGTAGTTGGCATAGGAAATTATTCATTTATGTGGCAAGTGAAACAGGGTGTGCATATGAGGGTTTTTATTAAAAATGCTCCTAGAATGGTGCTGTTAGGAAAGGATGAGAACATTGGGTCACAGTGGAGAAAAAAGTTGTGTTCTCTGGTGTTGATGGCAAAACTACAGTTTGTCACAAAAATAAAGTACAAGAACATTCTTAAAGTTGAAAAATAATAAAGTATTTTGCCAGGAATCTCAAGGAAAGAATATTTTTATGATCATGTAATCAGTGTTTATGTTTTAATAAGAAGCCGTTTTATGTGCTTTACTTTGTGGGCTGAATTTACTCTAATACATTTTTAAACTAAAATTTCCTACATTTATTTATAGAAAAGCAGGCTCAAATATAATGAATTTTTGAATGTAATTTCCTAGCCACTGTAGAAGAAAAGACTGCATCGATCCATCTCAGGGCTGGAAAGGAAGAGTGTCCTTTCATCCCAACAAAAGACAATTTGGATGAACATTCCCTGGGCAAAAATATTTAAAAATTCTTTCAGGTTTAATAAGGGACTATCTGGATTTACGAACTTAAAAATTTTATTTAAATATTTGTCTAGTTTTATTATTTGGGTTTTTATTTGCCATAAAAATTATTACCTGTGTGGTACATTCTGCTGCTATTGAAAGCCTGTTGGGTAATATCAAATAATCAAGTCATTATTTAAAATCAAGTATATGTGTTGAAAGGCAATTTTAAAATTCTAAAATGAGATGCAAAGTTCTTAAAATGTAAAATTTGAAGAGTGAAATTTACAAAAAAAATTAATGAAAAATCTAAATTTTTTTTTATACTAATTGGAAGGGAAATGACTAGTGCAACATTAATTTCTTGTAAAAATGGAAATTCTGGTTACCTGTAGGCAAGATAATTTCTGGTTAAATGAATAACATGTTGGTTTCTGTTTGACTAACCTTTAAGATTTTTCAGTACTACCATGGGAATAATTTATATTCCAGTCCGCACTGCTACAGGAATAGACTCATAGATTACTTGTGTATCCATAAGTTATATCCTTGTGAATCTGAGCATAAGGCTTTAGGAATAGAGTGGATTTTTAAAATGGAAAAGACACAGTGTGCATGATATAAGCTTGAGAAGGAAGGCAGCCCAAAGGACAAGTTAGTGTTTGCATGTGAATATGAGCTCAATGTAATGTTTAGAGTGAAGGCAGGAGCTAAGAATAGTCTGGGAAACAAGAGTGAACATCAGAGTCAAGGTAGAAGTGCTTCCAGTGCTTTGCAGAAAATGGCAAAAGGTCTGGATTAGACAGGGAGCTGGATAAGACAATAATGATAAAGATGAGAATAAACTGAGTATCTTTGTAAACTCCCAAGCATTCCCCCTCACTTCTGTCACGTGTGGAGGAATCTGTTTGACTTCCTTGATGGAGAATTTGAAAATTTTAGTCAGATGATGGTTGGATTGATATTCTGGCTGTCAGGAGACCATAGCTTTCTCCTCTGTTGTTCAGGGAGAGTTCCCCATCTCTGCCCCTAGACAAGGGGGTGTTCTACTGAACTGCCTTCTCATTGTTTATGTGTCCATGGGTTGTGAAAGGGCTGGTTTGGATCCCTATGCCACTACTACTATCACACTAATTAGCAGTGTGATAGTGTCTGATGCCACTGGGTTTAGTTAGAGGCTACAGAAAGAATTTATTCAGCTGTACAAGGTACCTGCCAAGTAGAGATTATAGAACAAAGAAAAGATGGGGAGGGAGAAGAAACCAGAACCTAACCTTAACATGACTGGTGATGACTTGCTGAGCTTTGATGATTAGCCCTGAAGAAGGGGCAGATACTCAAACTGCCTGCTGGACAGCTCTTCAGTGGTTCAGAGGTCTTCTGATGTGTCTGTCATGGTTTGAACTCATTCCCTGAGACGTAGGCAACTGGGAAAGCTGGCCTGCCTTGAAAGAAGAGGAAAAGCCCAGAGTGGCACCCCTGGAAGTGCTGCTTCATCAGATCGATAGATTCAAAGATGACTAGGTTGTGTAGTTGTGTGCAGTTTAAACATTTGTGCAGGGAGTCCACCCGTGCAGAGTATTATTGACAGCTACAGATCAATGCTAATTTTTGATCATTTTCAACCTACAAAGACCTCTTGACCCTGTTGCCACCTTAGGGTCACTTCAAGTAGTCAAAAGCAATCACAGTAGGCAGTGTAAAATCATCAGACCCTTGAAGGCTGCACAGCCTTGCCCGTGCCTGGGAGGAGGACCAAGAGGTAGAGAGGAAGGCAGGCACCTTGCATTATGGATGCTGCTGCCTTTGAACAGCATGAAAGACTATGCTAATTTGTTTCCAGACTTTAAGTGACTTCTATGTTCATGAATTAAAAAATAAACAAACAAAAAAGGCAATCTGAAGCAAATCTTGACGGATGCATTATTCATGATTCATGTTCTCTCATTTTATGTTTGGAAAAATGTGTTAAAACAGGGTTTTATTTTAAATAACTTTTATCCTAATTTACAGTGAGAAGAGTGGAATTAGTGGAGGAGTGTATTTGTTGCTGTTAACAGCTTGTGCTGCCACTGGCATCATGTGAAGCACTTCACAGAGCAAAACCAAAGGTCCTGCCTGGAGTAGTGGTGGTGCTGCTAGGGCTGCATCAAGGGAGGAGACCAGGCTGCCAAAAGCAAAGACCATGCCAAAGGCTGGGCTTCAGGGTGTGATCAGGTCACAGTGGCTTGTCACAACCTCCCTCCTCTGTCAGGTGTCCATTGCTGTAGTGTTTACATGGAAAGAATGAAAGGGCCACAGAGGAGGAATGTGAGACTGTACACATTTAAATGTTTGCTGGAATATTCCTAATTTAATGACTGATGGAGTGTGAATGCTTCACAGTTGGGGACAGAGAAAGGAGGGCATGGGCCTCCATTGTCCATTGGATTTCATGGTCAGCCAGTCTACAAACATCTTAATGTTCACCATAAAATTTTATTTTGTTGGTTTTATTTTAATGGTGAATGAAATCTGGCCTGTTAGCATGTGTAAACATGGGAAATATGAGTTTATGGCTTTGCAGAGGAAGACTGGGAGAATATTCCAGATAATGATTTTATTCCTACCACTGTTTAAGGCTGTGTTGTTGCCCACTGAAGCCAAAGTTACAGTGCTATCAGTGCAAGGTGTATTTTACAATTTGTATTTGACCATTCCAGCAGGACAGTATTTCTAGGCTGAAAATGTCATGGGAGGACATAAAGTGATTCTTAAAATGAATCACCGAGTCTGCCATCCATACTCTTTTCAGCATCAGCCTTTGAGCTGAGCAAATTCATGACTGGCAATGGCAACAGTGCAGGGAGAGAAAGCGTGGCTCTGTACTCTGGGAGTATGTCCCCTGAGCTTACTTCAAAACCAAACAAAACAAAAATACATGTAAACCGTTTGCTCTTCAAGAAGTATCTGTAGGAGCCAGGGATAAAAGTCATCCCTGGAAGGAATGGTTTAGCAGTCTCCAGAGAACATGATGAACTGTAGGCAAGGAAATCCCTCCATCCTTGTTTCATTTCAAAGTGTAGTGAGGATTGTAAATAATTAAATCTTGGGGTTTAGTGGGAAAATGGTAGAGGGTGATGAAAAGTATGCCAGTTTTCTGTTTAGAAGTAGAAATCTAGTGTTTTGTAGCATTGCTGTCACAAAAACCCACCCGATGATGCAGCTCATTAAAAAGCAGAGCTATTGCTTTTTGTCTGATGTTTTTAATAATATGTTTGTACTTTCAGAGAGCCTCTGTGTAGCAGTTCAGAGGCAGTAATTTAATGCTGTGTGCTCTCTTCCTCCCATCCCCACCCCCGAACCATGGAATGTAAATTTTAGGCTTTTAAAAGTTCTGTTTTGAAAACCTAATAGATAACTGTCCTCGTAAAAACTATTAATACAGACTACATCCAATTGTAAAGCTAATTTTAATCATGTTTTGTGCCAACATAATTTCTGATGCCAGATTTTTATGCTAAGCATGAGCCTCGATTTAAACGTGGTTCTTTAACCTGCAGTTCATAATTTTGCAGTCGGCTGTATAGGTTTTTTGGCTATGGCAGTTTAAACGCTTCCACTTTCAAGGATCTAAGCCATAAATGTTTATTAAAAGAATCTATAATGAAATCAGGTTTGTTATTTTTTTAATGGCTGCCTTGAGTATGTTGGATGACTGAACGCACGTTGTTAATCATTAAGTACTCTTGTTACAAAAAGTGTTTGATAGTATTGCCATCTAGGGGCTGAACGAAATTCTCCATGCCGAAATAAACTGTAATTGAACAGGTGCTGCTATTGACAATATACATATGTTTTTGCTTTATAGCCCACATGCTTTCCATGTTTCTTATGACAAAAGATATCTCTAAATGTCCCACAGCAGCCAGAGCTTTTTTATATATAATCTGTTCGAGGTGATTGCTATTTGCATTTCAGCTTACGCTTTTTTGGCAGTGATGACTGGGAATTCCTAACAAAGAATTATACTTTTTTGCATTATTAATCTTGCTAGTGTTTGCCCTGTTTAACAGAAAAAAGGAATCATTTATCAGAAAAGTATGTTTATAATCTGTACTTGTGGCATCTTCAGATTTAATATTCATAATGGTCATTCAAATGCTGTGCTATATTTATCTAAAAGACTAACTCATTGTTTTGAGGAAATAACTATTTAAATATTTATGGTCTAACTTTTAATATTTAAAAAAAGAAATTAATATTTCTTTAAAATTTGTTTCTGAGTCTGATAGCTTAACAAATGTTTAAATATTAAACAATTGGAAATGTTAGCATTTAACAACTTAATACGACTTACTGACACAGGGAAATTGACTTCAGCTCTTTCTATCACATGAAGGCAACTGAATTCCTGCACTCCCTTTCTTGTGGTCTATATAATTCATGCTAAAAATGAGATTAAATATATCACTGATCAGCTGAACTCCTTTTTCCTTTGCTCCTCTGATCAGACACATCTGCACAGTCTCCTCCTGGAACATGTTACTTCTGTTCTTTGTTGGTCACTGTGCCCTTTGTGACTGTTCAAAATAATTCCATGGCTGTTTTGCCTTCCTGCTTAGATCAGATTTTGTGCTGAGGCTCTCCCTGCCCGAGCAGTGTCAGGTCTGTGTCAGATGCTGTTTGGGGTGAGCTGGGATGCCAGTGGCCCCTCCTGGCCCTGACTGATGTCCATCAGCCCGCATCCCCACCATACCCCTCTGCTGGGCTGTATTCTGGTGTGGCAGCAGGTCAGCCCCAGTCCTTGCAGCCCTGGCTGAGCCCGGTGGGATTCACAAATTGTTTATCCAGATTACCGTGGCCTGAGTAGCTAGAACAGGACAGCATGCCCATGAAATGTCACACATACACACAAGATGTGTGAGATTTCTGTAGAGGCAGGCATCACTCATGTACCACAGGTTTTTACATGCTTGAGTCCAATTCCAGGAAGCTTCATCCTCACTGAGCAAGCTCAGTGAGAGCTTGCAGAATGAACTGTAAGTTGTGTCCTAGCTGAGATTCAGACTGTGGAAGACTCCCAAGGAATTCACTCCAAAGGCTCCATCATAATGATAGATAATTTTTTTAAACCCTAAGAATTATTTTTTGAGTCTCAATCATAAAAACCACCAAAAAAATTCTAGTAACCAGATGGGGTATTCTGCAAAGCAGTCAGAAGTGACCCAGAGCTGAGGCCTCATTTTCCAAGTGACATAAACCACAGATGCTGATTACTTTTTTAACTAACTCAAACATCTGTATTCTTGCTTCAGGGAGCAAAGCATCAGGCTCATTTATTTGGATTGAAACCTTTCACAACATATCATATTCATGTCGTAGCTGTAAACAACGCCGGGCAGGTTTCAAGCCCCTGGACATCTGTGCGCACTTTGGAAGCTTCACCCAGTGGCCTGAGCAACTTCACCGTGGAAAAGAAAGAAAATGGCAGGGCTCTGCTGCTAAAATGGTCAGAGCCCTCCCAGCCCAATGGTGTGATTAAGGTAATCTTCGTCTTGACAGTTCACTTGATTAAAAAAGAGAAGGGAAATGCCAAATATCAAATTAAAACATTTTTTGCTGAAAAACACTCAATCTAATGCATCATAGTTTAAAATAAGATGGAAGTCCTATATAAGCACAAGACACTCTTTGAGTTCTCTATGCTTGTCATTATATTACAATGAATAATAACATTCTTGTGCTACTCTGTGACTGTAAATTTTCATTTACACTGAACCAAATTGTTCATTTAAGGCATAGAAAGCTGCACATGAAAGCTCATAATCTTACTTATCATAAAATTGGACATGACCAAAATGTGTTTGTAGAAAACCTGGGTTTAATAGAATGTTGTTCTGAAATCTGGGACGTCTTTTAGCTCAATGGTTTCAACTGAGTGTAAACCTTTACCTGCAAGGTTTGCAACTAGATGGGTTTATTTGGAGGTTTTTTTCCTTAAGTGATGTTCTTTAGAGCTAGTCTGTGAGAAGCTTTCTGCTGGCCTGTGAGAGCCTTGCAATGAAAGTTGATAACAATCAAATATAATGAAAACTGTCACTAAGTGATTTATTACTGCATTCAAAATGAAAAAAAAATCATGAAAATTGGATCAAAACATTCCTTTTGTATCAATGATCTGTTTGTGAGCTGATTGTTACTGCAAGAATAACTTTCTGAATCATTGGTTAATAGTCCTTACCCTATTGCAAAGATTAAGGGTCTCATCTACTGGTTATTGACAAAAATTGTTTTGCTTTGTTTTCCTTTTATCCTGGCTTCTGTCCTTCCTTCCATCCCTGCCTGCCTTTCTTTCTTTCTCGTCCTTAATTCACCAGACCTACAATGTTTTCAGTGATGACCACCTGGAGTACAGTGGTTTATCTCGCCAGTTCCTCTTCCGGCGCCTCGAGCCGTACACCCTGTACACGCTCGTGCTGGAGGCGTGCAATGCAGCAGGCTGCACTCACTCTCCACCCCAGCCAGTCTGGACAGATGAAGCTCCCCCAGTGTCCCAGATGGCACCTGTAATCCAGGCAGTGAATGCCACCAACGTTGAACTGAGCTGGTTGCAGCCAATTAATCCGAATGGAAAAATAATTCGCTATGAAGTTATTCACAGACACACAGAAGAGACTGTTGCAGGGCACAGAGCAACAACAGAAGATGAGAAAATTGTTTTCACAGAATATAACACTGAAAGCAATACATTCACCTATAATGATAAAAGTTTACAGCCATGGACAAGGTATGAATATAAAATACGAACCTGGAATGCAGCAGGCTATGCTGACAGCTCCTGGACAGTGGCAAAGACTAGTCAAACTGCCCCAAAAAGTCTTGCTGTCCCCAGTTTATCCGTGGTGTCAGCCAACCCCCATAAAGTGCTCATATCCTGGACGCCCCCAGCACAGCCCAATGGCATTCTCCAGTCATACAGGCTGCTGAAGAATGATGTTCTCTATCCTTTCAGCTTCGACGCTGCTACTCTCAGCTACATGGATGAGGACTTGCTGCCCTACACGGTGTACAGCTACGCAGTGGTTGCCTGTACCATGGGGGGCTGCTCTACCAGTGAGCCAGCTGCAATACGGACACTGGAAGCAGCTCCGGCCTTGGTGGACCCCCCATCTCTGCAGGCTGTCAGTGCCACTCAAATCAGTGCATCCTGGGCGCCTCCCCAAATACAAAATGGAGATATCACCAAGTACATATTGAAATTAGGCAATGAAGAGTATTATCCTGGCAAAAGTTTGCAAATGTTGGTCTCTAACTTGCAGCCTTACACGCAGTATGATTTTGCATTGGTTGCCTGTACTGCTGGGGGCTGCACCTCTAGCACATCCCAGTCTGTGATGACCATGGAGGCTCCACCATTAAATATGGAAGCTCCCAGGCTCCTGGTCATGGGCTCGGAGTCCATCGAAATCACATGGAAACTCCCAGAGAAACCCAATGGCAAAATCACAAGCTATGACCTAAGGAGGGATGGTGTGCTTGTTTACTCTGGTCTGGAAACTCGGTATCTTGATTTCACCCTCCTGCCAGGCATGGAGTACAGCTACACTGTTACAGCAAATAACAGCCAGGGCAGCGTCACCAGCCCCTCAGCTCAGATAAAAACCAACCCCTCTGCTCCATCTGGGATGTTGCCTCCTAGGCTGCAGGCATGGTCTTCCAGTGAGATTTTGGTGGCCTGGGATCCTCCTATCAAAGTAAATGGTGACATTAAAAACTACACAGTCTCAATCCACAAGCCTGGTGAAACGGGAAAGAAGACTTTTGACTTTGATGCATCTCATGTTTCCTTTCTGAGACGGTCCTACATAGTGGCACAGCTACAGCCCTACAGCAGGTAAGTCTGTAAGAACCCATTTGTTGCATAAATGTTGTGGGGTGGTGCAGTGGGCTGGCAGGCAGCTCAGCCATCTTGCTTAAACAGACAGTCAGACCCATGGGTTGTTTGCTAAAAAACAAATAATAAACCAAGGATTTTTTTCTTTTAAATTTATAGTAACACCAGCTTTATATCATCTTGATGAAGTGCATAGTGTTGACTTAGATTGTAATTAATAGAAGGGGCAATTCAGCACTCTGCTATAGACTCCAAAATCTGCAATCTTGTGCTGGTGTATCTTTCACATGGTGTCTCCTATCAAGAACAAATAGGACTTTAGTTGACAAAATTCAGGGTCGGGAGACCGAAGTCATGGTAGCTGGCCCATTCACAGGGTAGCTGAGCTGAAATTAATGGAACATGGTTGAACCCTCAAGCTGGAAACAAGTGATTTGTGGTTAAGTGAAAGCTAAAACTTAAGAGAGGGTACCAGACTCTGCTACAGAAACACACTTGATACTGAAGTAATATCTTCCCCACTAATTCTTGATTATTTACCTGACCTTTCCTTATATATTTGTGTAGACATAATTTGCGTGTGTTACATGGTTGATAAGTTTGTCTATTTACATATAACTAATCTAAATCCAAAGAGGGTAATAGAGGAGCTCTACAGCTCTCAATTGACATACAAATCATCTCTTACAATGAATCATCATTTTGATTTATATCATCAAGATCAAAATGATTTTGATCATTTGACTCCTGCAGATAGTAACTGCTCTGAAAAAAAAAACAAACCCCACCCAAATAAAAACCCAGAAGACAGTGTTCTTCCTCTTTGCTACACAAGGCACAGCACACAATCCGCGTGCTCATACAAATTGCGTGCCCGTTAAAAATTCCAAAGACCGGGAGAAATTAAGAAATTAAAGATCTCACGCAGGGTTTATATTTGTATCTGCAGCGTTTTAATCACCTTGCTCCTGCTTTGTGTTCCCGAAGGTACGAAGTCCAGCTCCAAGCTTGCACGGAGCTGGGCTGTGCCTCCAGTGAGTGGGCATGGGCGCAGACGCTGGAGGCGCCGCCGGCAGCGCAGCCGGCCCCGCTCATTGAAATACAAACAGCCGACGGCTTCCAGTCGACTGCTTCCATCCTGTGGACCGGCCCGAAGCAGCCAAATGGGAAGATTTTATACTATGAACTTTACAGGAGGCGAACAACTCAAGCCCACGTAAATTTAGACCTCTCACTCGTTTACAATGGTTCTTCAACCTCCTTCAAAGACAACAAGTTACTGCCTTACACAGAGTACGAATACCAGGTGGGAATTGAAGCTATTTAGCAGCTCTGATCATGATTTCAGTACACTTTGAGAACCTTACTTTACACTTACAATGAACATACACATCTCAGTTCTAATGTTAATAGCATTGTGAAACCCGAATGACTATTGTGAATGTGTTTTAAAGGATTGAGAAGCTGAAAATAATTCCATACAAGCAATATATTCATTCAGCATTTGTTGAGCTTAGTAGTAGGTGCCTGTGTATCTTATATGTTAAATGTTCGTGTACCCTCTGCAAGTCTCTATTATGGGAAATTCTAGTTCTTATAAGCCGGCTTTTTTCATTATTTTTTCCTTCTTTTTCCATCATCCCCCAATCTATTTTGAATTATTTTTTAACTTAGATCTTAGATTAATTTTAGATCTTAGAGAAGTTTACATCCAGAGGGACTGTTTTCTCTTTTAATTAGTCATTAGAATGACAAGCACACTTTTTTGGTAGTTCAAAAGGGAATTTGTTGTTGATGGTTAGTGTTCGCATTTTGTTTAATATATACCTGAAACAGTGCATTCCACCTCTTGAGCAAGGTGGAGCAATCTTTCTTTTACAGGCTCATTGGCTTTATAGGATCACAAGATAATTCAGGTTGGAAGGGCTCTCAGGAGGCCATCCAGCCCAACTTTCTGCCCAGAGCAGGGTCAGTAAAGAGGTCAGATGCGGTTTTGCAGGGCTTTATCCAGTTACATCTTGAAAACATTTGGGGAAGAGATTGTAACCTTACAGTCTACTCCACTGCCTGACTGTCCTCATTGCAAAGAAGTTTTTTTGTTATGTTCAGTCTGAACCTTTTTTGCCTGAACTTACACCTATTGTCCCCTCCCAACATATACCATAGTAAAGAAATAGGCTCCACCCCCTTGTTAGCCTGCTGGGCAACTGCAGCCAAGTCCCTCCAAAGCCGTCTCTTCCCCAAGCTGAACAAGCCCAAGTCCCGCAGCTTCTCTTTACAGGCACTTTTCCAACCCCATGATTACCTTGGTGGCCTTCCACTGAACTCACTCCAATTTATCAACATCTTTCTGTTATTTGGGGCCAAAACAAAATAGACACTAAATAAAGGCAGGTAATCACTTCCTTTAATTGTCTGGTTGTGCTCTTGTGAAACAGCTTAGGATGCTGGCCAGCTTTGCTGCCAGATTACTCTGCTGACTCGTGTTCAGCTTTCTACCTTCAGGTCCTTTGAAGCAGAGGTGCTTCCTAGTTGGTCAGTAATGCTGACCCTGTGATGCTGCAAGAAGTTATTCCTCCCCAGGAGCAGGACTTTGCATCTGTCTTGCTGAAATTCCCATTCTCTAGGGCCTTCTGACTGGCAGAAGACTGGCAGAAGGCCCTTCTGCTGCCCTTCAGCATATCAACTGTTCCCTCCAGTTTGGTGTCATCTGCAAGTTTAATGGGAATGCACTGTATAGATTAGGTTCTTTGGTAGCTCTGCTCCACTGCTATTGCTTCCTCCTTTTAAGCAGCCAGAAACCATGAAGAATTAAACCTAAAAACTTGCTTTGTCACATTAGTCTGTCCAGCTGCTGCATACACATGTCGTAGACCCACCGAGTCATACAGTTTGGAAGGGATATCCAGAAGGCATCTAGCCTAATTCCCTGCTTGAGGCAGGTCCAGATAGACCAGGCTCTCAGGGCTGTGTCCAGCTGAGTTTTGGATCAAGTTCTCCATCCTTGCAGATGCAGATGCAAGGATGGAGATTGTACAGCCTGTGTCAGCAGAACTATTTTTAGACCAGATTTCCTTGCTGCTTTAGGCAGGATCTGTGGCAAATGTGAATTCAAGTGCAGATGGGGCTGAGTAGACAGCAAGCATTGGTAGCAGACCCAAACCATACTTCTTAGGGATCTTTCTTAGATGAAGAAAAACTCTCCAAGCTGGATGTTGTAGATATTGGCTGTGGAATGTTCTCAGCTGGGCTAACTTTTAATTGTCTCAGTCAGAAGCTGTTTCTTGGGAAGTGGATACCACAGAGACTTTGTTTAGCCAACATTTTTAATGACTTATCAGTGACAGATAAAAAAAAAGAAACCTCTTGATCATATTCCTGTGCTTTATTATGCTGTATTCAAGACTTAGCTTTTTATCTTGGTTCTGCTCCATAACCAGGCTGAGCTTTTGATTGGAACTCTAAATAATTTTTGGTTTTTTTCACCAGTGGCCATTTTTTTCATCATGAGAGGTTTTTCAATGCATTTGTTTGTCTTCTGCTTAAGTCACTTGCAGCAGTGCTCTGGGATGTATTCTGAGCTTCTCCATTGTTGACAATTTGTATCTTGCCTGTGACACAAGTTATTCATAAGTATAGGGCTTGGCTTTTGCTGTTATGCTGATGAAACCCAGATTTATATTTCACTTAAACTGGATATTGATTCCCCTGTCTCTGTATTTGAGGCTTGTTTGCTGGACATAAAACTTTAAATGCAACTGAATTTCCTCCAGCAGAATGCAGATAAAATCAAAGTGCTGTGATGGGACTCTGTACAGCATTTTTGGAGATATTGAGATTTAGATCAATGCTCTAAAAGCTTCTTTGGACCTGAAATCAGGACTTTTGAATCTGGGCTTTTTGGGAGTTTTTTTTTCATTGGGTTTTGTTGGTTTGTTTTGTTGGTTTGTTTTGTTGTTTTTTAATTTGTTTGTTTTCCTGGAAACTTAAGCTGAATCTTAGGTTTTATAAAACTGGGTGCCAAAGTTGCACTTCCAGAAATGATGATGTGAGTTTAGAAGTTCATGCTGACAAAAGGGACTATGCCCCCAAAATGCTTAGGTCACTGTTCTTCAAGGAAGCACATTTATACTTTGAAGGGCCAGTTCTGCATGAGCATATTAGCACCTGCTAGTTTGCAGTAGGTTTTTAAGTGGCATACAGTGCCTACTTCCATACTCCAAAACACTTAGATCTTTGAAACTTCCTCTGTTGGTCTAGTTGTACATTTAGATACTTGCATTTTCTGGAGCATCTTTTAGGTATTTGTTGGAATTCTGCCTGATATCCCCAACTCTATTAACCACGTGGTATTGCGTGATCCCCTGAAAATCCCCCTGATTTAAACAAACATTATCACTCATGAGGTAATGAGTTTGCACAATCCTTTGATTCCTGGAATATTTCTGAAACAGAATGTGTGCAATTTTACCATGTAGCAGCCTATAGTCAAACCTGTTTTTCTCAGCTAAGGGAGGGCCCTTCTGAGCAGAGACTTGTGGCATTTAGCAGAGCTGTCACAGTATGGTGTGATTTCCATGCAAATGCAGTATCACTCCTCCACAATTACACTTAATTGTGTTCTTAAAACTGCTTCTTTAGATTAATGGCTTAATGTCTTCCTGGTTTAGGACACATCCTTATTTCTATTTGGCAGGCACAGAACATGTAAAAGACAGAAAATTACAATTGTCCCTCTTCAGAAAGGTTTATGGCTCCCTGCAGAGGTTTATTCTCCAAGAGGACTATTCAATGCACCAAGACAGGGTCTGCAGTGCTGGAGCTGTCTGCCTCTGACCACTGTTGGAGGCACAGCATCCCTCCTGTGTGTGGAGAGTCCTTCTCACCCTCCTGTCACTGCAGCCAACTGAAGGGTCTAGGAAATACCCCAAGACACACCGGGGTAAATATGTATTGGGTCCTTTCAAAGAGAAACCAAATAATATTCTGACTTTGGAGAGCTAAAGAGAAAAAAATGGGTGCAAAGTCATGAAGACTAAGGAAGGAACAACTACATGGGGTGTAGAATATGTTGGCCCTATTGGTCACTTTCCAATGCCAGGAAGGACACTTGGTTTACCAGCCTGTCTGTCACATTGTTGGCTGAGCTCCAGTTTGTGCTGATTAGTTACTGACAAACAGGTGAGTGACTTCTGCAGTTTAAAATCAGGTAAAACTGGTTTTCTGGTTAACCAGTGATGGATAGTTACCCATTTGTAATATCCCTCATTTCTGGCTCCTCTTCATTCTTTTAATTCCCCATTTTTTCCCATCTCTCTGACAGAAAGATGCACTGGAAAGCAGTGACATTAAAAAAAAGGGTAATTCTTTCTTCCATTCCCTTCTTATTTTGTTTGTAAGACGGTTTTTTCCTATGAGGTTTCTGCTTCCAATTAAAGAGAATTTCTCATACTACATCTGCATTAGACTACCACACTTGACCTCAGCTTCTGAGAAGCAAAGCACACATAACTATGTTGTTTCACTGATGCAATGATGATACCTACCCTAGATATCCTTTTGCAGAATGAGATACTTCCTTTCCCCTAGTAGAAGCAAAAAGGGCCATTTGGAACCACGTAATTTTGCCCGTTAAGCCCCACCTCAGGCAGTGTGTTTCTCTTGTCAAGACAATCTTAAATTCAAGTGTGTTGATGCAACAAAACCTTGGGTTTTTTTTTTTTCATTAAATTAAATATGGATATTAGACTGGATTTGTTGGCATCCAGATTTACCAATGAGACTCTTACAGCACCACTCTTGCAAGACCCTTCTCAGTAAATTGTGATTCCGACATATTCAAAACCATGGCAAGCTGTCCTTTAAAAAGACATTAGTGTGAGTACCAGGGGAAAATATACTCCAGGGCTGTAGATGGCTTGATATGATTTCCTTGATTGTATCTTTTTATTTATGAGGCATAATTTATGACTGCTGAAAAGCAAACTAAAATGAGTGATGACTAACTACAGCCAAAGTAATAAATCAGAAGCAAAGAAAGAAGTGGTGATTTTGATCGAATCTATTGAATTAGCTGTTGCCCTTAGCCATTACAGGTATTGGAAAGACCTTTTAATATCTGCTTATCTCTCTCATGGGAACTTGGTAACTATCTAATTGTATACCCATAGGAAACAAATTATTTAATTTTCTATCTTTTAGAGTTAAACCTTCTTACATCTCTCATTAATTACTGGCATTATACTATGTTATATGGAATGAGCTTCCTTTAAAATTTGGTAGTTTTGTTTGAGTCCCAAGGTTTTTGCCTATTGTCTTTCCCTTTTCTAGAATGGGTTTAGTAGTTTTATTATTAGCATTTGAACAGTGGAGATGAATAGCAATGTTAAGAGGCTCTAATTAACACAGTACTAGAAGTCTGGACCTGAAATCTATCCCATTATATGTTTATGACCTCCATCAGGAGGCTAACAATGTTGAAGAGGGAGAAGTATGGGGCAATCTGAGAAGGGGCAATCAGGAAGCACACATTTGATTGCTACCTTCTTGTACCCCTGCTCATGAATGGATGTGATACTTTCTTTCCCTTGCTTTTGCTCTGTGCACCGTAAACTGCACCCACTTTTTAAACTTTCTGCTTTGCTAATACCTGCCTGATACTCAGGTGCCCAGATGTGAATACATTATCCTAAAGCTGAATGCTAGATTTTGGTAGATAAGCTTTGTGCTCTGAGCTCTGCTGACATCACATAAGTAACTCCAAATTAGCCAGCCAGTATGACAGTCAGTTCACAAAGACTTGTGAAGGATGCTGCAATTGATGGTGAGAGGGAGGTTCTTTGGTTTTCTTTAATTTCAACCAGCCAAGACTGTGGTCTCTTCAATTGTCTTGAAGGTTGCTGTTTGAATATAACCAAAAATTGAGGGCTGTGTTTCTGACTTTGCTGGTGTCTGATCTTAAATGACCCTAAAATATCTTACTATCTTGGAAAAGAATTACACTGTGAAAACTCTGCATTTGTATAAGTATAGGGTTAGAAATTTAACAAATCTAAATCAAGAAATCCAAAGCAAAGTCTCAAAGTAGTGCTGAGTCTTTGAGGTCTCCATGAAACAGCTTTAGGAAGAGAGGAGTGGTAGAAACCGCTCTGCTACCATTTGTCTCCCATGGCAGGAGCCAAGCAGTGCCAGCATTGAATCCTTTTTGGAAAGACCAGCAGGTGTGTGGAGTCTTTGCTTACCATAAGAGCAGACATCCAAGTTGTACCTGACTCTTACACACAGAGTTACATGTATGTGTAAAAGGGCTGGCTTGGTCTGACCTTGTGGTTCCCCAGAACCTACAGCCCTCCGTAACTCCCTACAGCTCTGAGCAGTGCTCAAAGCCAAGGAGAGGCAGTAAGTTACTAATGAGACTTTTTCTAAGGTGAAAGGCTGTTTTCTGAGTACCTGAAGGAACTTGGTGCAAGCTGCTTACCCATTCAGAGCAGAGATCTTGTCCCTCACAGAGACACCTGAGGTGGACCACAGACTAAGCACAGTGCAAAGTGGCATGAGGCATAGTGGCTGTTGGGCATGGAGGGAGCCAGAAGCCACTGCTGGGTGATAATCAGCTCTTTGGCTTGCTCTCTTGCGAGCAGGAAGGGTGGGAAGCATCTGGCCTCTGTGCAGTGCAGAGTATCCCAGCTCTTCCTGACCTGGGAAGTCAGGAGCAGCTCAGGACTGCTGCCTTCATTGAGGTGAGCTGTCCCCAGCACCCTTCTGCCTGGTGAGATCTCCAATAAGGGAGAATTTCACATTCACCATGGGCTGTTCAATGCCTGAGGGTTCCCTGTGCAGGAGTTTGAGTTCAAAGCAAACCTTCCTCACTATGGATCCGGGGTTTCAAGAGTATTGCAGCAGATGAATCTGTGTGGTTCAGGGATGGAAGTCATCTCATGGGCTTCTTCCACTGTCAACATCTACAGTAACATGATTCTTCTGTATCTATGCCCAAGGTGATTTTGGTGGCCTTGTTTCTGCCCTTATGGCAGAAGTTGTTAACTTCTAAGCCTGAACAAACTTACTGTGGTAAGGTGACTCTTCTCAGAACGTCCCATCCTGCTTTTCATAAGTTTTGCCCCTTCTTGCTATGCTGATGAACCTTGAGGTTGTCCTGTGATCATTTTGAGTGACTGATCACAGGTTTCTTCCGGGAGCAGAGATCTGTGAAGGCTCAATTTATGATGGAAAAAATCAAGCTTAGTTACCTGTAACTGGAATTCTTCAGTTCTCTGAATATAAACTCTCCAGAGAGTTTTCTCCCCTCTCCTCTCTCTGGCTCCACTTCAGAGTGCAGTCTAAGCCAGGGGCCAGCAGATTGATAAAACATTAATTAGTAGCCCTCGGCAGGTGATTTCAGAGCCCTCTCCTGGTTTTTTTGGGACAGTGCAGCCATTAACAGCAACACATCTTTTGGCAGGGTGCTGAGCCATGCACTATGATGTCAGACTTAATGCTTTTTGAGGCAGAATATTCAGAAAGTCAAGATATAAGAAACTTTTCTTGGCTTTCTGATCTTTGTGTTTTGTCATTTAATGCAACCCTAAGATGTGATTGCTTCTTGTTTGCTCCGTGTCCCCATGTGGTCTTTCATAATTGTAAGAAGGTAATACTGCTGCCTATTAGGCTCTTTATATTTCTATATGAATGTGATTAAATATTTTTGGTGCTGATTATACCACAATTTATAAAGATTGTTTGTGACCCCAAAAAGCTTTTTACAAAAGCCTAAATAATGAAATTTCAGTTTAACCAGGCTAGCCAGGCAACAGCTTCCATCCATGACTGTTTAGCGGTGACTTTTTGAGAAGCCATGACCTCTCATTTTAAAGACATTGCTCATTGTGGTTTCTGTTGCCATACTGCCCCATTTTTTGCTGCAAAGAAGTGGCTAAACACCAGCATTTCCTTCTGCAGTCAGTTCTGCAGATTTACTGCCCCAGGTTTCCAAACACTGACCAGGATTTACTTGGACAGCGATTCTCACAGGGCAATATTTTTATAACCATCCTTCCTTTTACAGATGGTTGAGCAGAAGCAAAGGGAATAAAGGGACTCCAGCTTAGGCCAGTGTAAATCTGGAATTCAGATCCTCAGAAGTCCTGTTTAGCTGTCACAGCTGTCTCAGAAGCTGGCATTACAGACTCACAGACACCGAGGGGGTTTCTACTGGACACATGTCTTGGCGGGGCTGAGTACCTGGTGTCAGAGCATGTCTGTCTGTCAAGCCCACACAAATATGGCCATGACCTCAGCCTTTTTTTGCAGAGAGTCAGGCATGTGGCAGCATGGTGTGGACATCAACTCCCCCTTGACCTGTATAGGGAAATTCTGGGCTGGGAAATCATGTCTCCTCCTGCTTGCTCCTGCTCTGCCCAGTCAACATTGATTTTATTGTGTTCATGCAAAATGGAACTGCTTCAAAGGGATCACTGAGAGCATCCCAAGAGCAGAGATGGGTCATCCACCTGGGCATTCCCACTCCAGAGGGGCAGCAGGCCCGACTGCCTCTGGTGGAGCACACGATTGAACCTCAATTACCTGACTCTTGAAGGAATCCTTTAACCACTTATTGGAAGTATGGAAGGGGATGAGCATAGAGTCACTGAATCACAGAATCTCCTGAGTTTTGGAGAATGGACCCACAAAGATCATTGAGTCCAACTCCTGGCCCTGCACAGGACATCCCAAGAATCACACCATGTGCCTGAGTGTTGTCAAATCCTTCTTGAGCTCTCTCAGGCTTGTGTTGTGATCACTTCCCTGGGGAGCCTGTTCCAGTGCCCAGCCACCCTCTGGGTGAAGAACCTTTTCCTGATACCCAACCTAAGCGGTGTCCCCTGACACCGCTTTGTTCCCTTGGGTCTTGTCACTGGTCACTGGAAAGCAGAGATTGGTGCCTGCCCCTGCACTACCTCTCACAAGGAAGCTGCAGGCCATGGTGAGGTGTCCCCTCAGTCTCTTCAAGGCTGCACTGGATTGGGACTGTTCTTACAAGATTATTATTAGAACCCCAGGCCACACTAGTGACCCCAGACCTAGAAATGGGGTGACAATAAACTGCAGTGTGTGAGGACAGCACCATCAGCTCAGGAAGGGTGCTTGGAAGGGTGCTCAAGTACAAGAGGCCTTGTCACATTGTTCTCACCTAAAGGAAGGAGATGAAAGTGCATCAGAGCCAGGTAAGGAGTATCTGCATGTCACTGTCACCCCCCTGCTCACACAGGCAGGACATCTATTCCTCAGTCAGGCTCCCAACCCATAACCATGGCACAGGCCACTGCAATGGTGAGGAGGGGAGGCAGCAGTGCTTTTCCAACAACATTGCTGTTGCTTTCCTGGTTTCAGCCCATTCCCAGTCTCAAAGGAACCAGACACATCATGTTCCCATTGTTCTGTGCACATTTTTCAGGGCAGGATGTGTCTTCATCTCTGTTTAAGCAATTCAAAGCCACTGTCATGCAGTAATGAAGGTCTGAATGCAGCTGTGGAAGCAGAAGTCGGCACTGGGGCAAGTGATGGCCTCCCCAGTGTCATTATTCTATGTTCTCTCTGTTTTTCCCAGGGGTGACTGGGCTGCTCTGACAGAAACATTGAGGAGTTCCAAACCTTCTGTTTTGCTCTTTTACTTCCTCCAAAATGCACATCAGTCCTGCACAAAGTATAAGACCAACCGAGATAATGGGGAACAGAGTATCCCAGGGTCAGAGGGAGTCATCTCTGCTATAAATCTCCCAGTTCTGTGGCACAAGAGGACCACACGCTCCTTGAGATGGGGAAGAAATCCTCACTCTGTTCTGTGACAGTGGCTTATTCTGGCTCCTGGCCCTTTCCTAGTAACAGGAACAGGGTCCTTGGGGAAGTGATCACAGCACCAAGCCTGACAGAGTTCAAGAAGCATTTGGACAACCCTCTTGGGTACATGGTGTGACTCTTGGGAATAGTCCTGGGCAGGGCCAGGAGTTGGACTCAATGATTCTTGTGGGACCCTTCCAGCTCAGCTTATTCTGTGATTCTGTGAATTAAGACTTCTTCCTGAAAGACGAGGTGTAGGCACCTACGATAGGTGAGGGATTGATGAAGGGAGGTGTCTCCATCAGTGAAGTGTTTGCTTCTCAAATGAGTTGCATCCCTCTCTCCTCCTAAATTCCTTGACAATCCCATTCTGAAGGTGAATTCCTGTGCTACACAGGAAGGCTCTGTTCCTAACTCATCACCTTCACTTTAGCTGTGGGCAGCTTGCTCAGCAGGTCAGGTCCGGCACTGTTACGCTCCATGCTCATTAAGGCCACAGCCTGGATATAACTGGAACATTTGAGCCCAGGTAAGCACTGAGCCGCTGCCAGTGCCACACTCAGAGCTGCTCTTTCCATGTGTGTTTTATTCTTTCCACAAAGAAATATGACCCTTGAAATGAATGACTGTAGATAAATCTTTGTAGCAGTTGGAACTGAACTGAGATACAGGGTTTGACCTACTGCAGTAAAGTGAACAGAGTTTTACTTTATGAATAGTTCACAACAGAGATGTATTACTGATTCCACTGAAATGAAAGTGCTTTGGCTGAAAAGCACTGAAAGTGCTGAGCTTTTTATTGCAGGGCATCATCTGTACTTAGGATGGTTCTGTACATTACTGATGGAATCAGTCAGGATCTTTGAGTTTCTAATTGGCAGAACCACAGCCTTCAAAGCCACTTTAGTTGTTTTTATCCATTTTCCTTCCCCAGGCTCCTTGTGAAGTGTCCTGTGTTCTTGGAAATTATTATCGCAAGCTGGAAGGATTCAGGGTCAGTTTTGAAGACCTCTTACTTCTAAACCTCCTGTTTTTTTCCAAGACATAGTCCCACCATTCCCTTCCCCAGGACCAGTGCCCAAAGTAGATCGCATAAGAATGTGTTTTACTGTAGTTAGAACTGCTTGACATGAAAGCTTACTAAGGAATACTTATACTAAAAATCGCTCAGACAGTCCTCTTGTATTGCCATTTAGATCTATCATTCTGATTGATCACTATGTGGTTGGCTAATATTGAGTCTAATTTAACCCTATATGCTCACGCATCCATCTATTCTGTCTATTGTACCTGACATTCTACAAATTACTTACTCATGCAAATGATGACCTAAGGCAACCTTTTATGATATTCGTGTTTAATTATACAAATGCTTTTTGATAAATAAGATTATACATCCTTCCATATGTTTATTCAGTCCTTGATGAAAGCAAAATTTAATTTTCATGCAGATTTGTTGGAGAGTGTGTTTAATAAGTGCTGAGTTTTATGTAGTCTGCAGATCACTCTGGTTTTGGGTAGCTGACAAAATCAGTAGGCATAGTTCATAGAGACATGTGGGTTTTAATCAGACCTAATTCAAGCTGCTAATTTTTGAAATCTTGGAACTGAAGTCATTTCCTTTGTGCTCATGCAATAAAGCAAATGTTGTTGTGAAAATAAATGAGAGACGCTGAATTAACTATACACTTCAGTGGGCTTTATTTATATTACAGGTTACTGAAAATGTTGCCAAATAGCTGATACATTAATATTTTTAGGAGAGGGTTGTTCCTGTAAAACTCACTGGTTCTAAAGAGTAAGCTGAGTTTGGTTTGTGTGATTCAGTCAGGGTGAATGCAACTTTTAAGTGTCACCCAAAGCCAGGCTGAATTCATCGGGGCTACCAGCATACGTGAAGGAAGTGTGCAGAAGGGAGAAATTGTCAGGACCAGTTATAAGTATTTTTGTTCAGATGTCTTTGAAAACATTGTTCTTGTTGATTGCAGCTCCTCCAGGAGTCCTCTTGGCATGGTGTGACACAGAGAGTGGTAGGAATTCAGAGTGTGGGGTTGGGTATGAAGAAGACACGCGAGCACACACTGCCTCAGATGTGATTTTTCCTTCTTTTCCCTAAGTGTTTATATTCCCTATTCAATATTCCCTAAATATTTCCCACTGCCCTAAGTGTGGCAGTGGGAAATATTCCACTCCTTTTTTAAAAAATTACTGGGTCAACACAGGTGCTGACTGGCCATCAAGGGACATTTTCCAGGAGTGCCATTGCGCCGTGTTTCACCCAGTGTCAGTAGAGCTGCAGTAGCCCCTCTGGCTAAAAGCAGATGTTTAGTAGGCTTGAGTTCTTTGCTGACAGTTTCTTTGTTTTCGTGTGGAAGGTGTGGTCAGTAAACTCCGTGGGCCGGACGCCAAGCAGCTGGTCCCGCTGCCGGACAGGCCCTGCCCCTCCCGAGGGCCTGGGAGCTCCCCTCTTCAACACGGTGGCATCCACTGTGGCTGTGGTGAGCATCAGCCCCCCTCTTAAGCCTAACGGGGTGGTCAGTATCTACAGGCTGTTTTCTAATGGTACCAGAGGGACTGACGTGGTGGTGAGTATTGTCAGCACTTTTTCTGTACTTCCATTTCCACTTGTATTTTCTAGCTTTAACAATTTTGTTATTAGAAGCTGCTACTGTTGGTCACAGACTGCCTTCCCTCCTGGCCTCCCATAGTTAGCTGCTCTGCAATGCACTGTCCTATCCATGAGCTTAAGCTGTCTACTGATTTCACATTACCCATTTATTCCTTCCAGTGCACTTGGCTGTGTCTGTGTCTGATTCAGCCAGTTCGTCCCATTGGTGCCTGCATGGCCTTCCATTTCCATTCCCTCACACCTGCCATGCTGCTGGCTCGGCTCTGGCTCCGGCTCTGGCATCAAGAAGTACCAAGTGCTTCCCTTTGCTTGCTTGACTCTCTCCTTCTTATTTTTTGCTGAACTCTGCTAAATCACATGCTGCCAAATGAGAGCAGATGTTGCCCCTTGTTGGTGTTTTCTACATATTTTTATTTCTTTGGCTTCAAAAAAGCTACACCAACAAATGACTACAGCGAAAAGGTGAAGTGGCAGTTCCTGTGAGCAGTTTCAGAACAGGGCACTGATGCCTTTGCCAGAACTGCCAGGTCTCCCTTGCTGAGCTTAGGAAAGTTTCCTAACAGGCTCACCCAGCACAACGTCTGTTTGAATGCAGAGCAGCATCATGTTGGCTCTTGACTCAGATGTACCTACCAGAGAGCACATTCTCCTGTCTGGGAGTGGCCTGACCCACCAGACACATTGGTGTCATGCTGCCCAGCACTGTTTCCTGCATCCACATTGAGGAAGTTTGTGAGATATGAATGGTTATTTGCTAGCATGTTTATCATGGAGCTATTTTCCACATTAATTTATTTTCTGCTTCAGTACCACTTAATCCCAGAGTCTTTCTTTAATGGCTTTCAGCTTCTCTGTTGCTGAGAATGACATTTGCAGTTGACATGCAGTAGTCACAGCTCAGCTAAAGACGTCTTGAGGCCACTGATGGCGTGGTCTTTTCCTTTGAAGAGTGTCCTTTAACTTCATAATGGGAGAAAAACACAGAGTTCCCATTAAGCAACAGCTGCATTTGTGTCAGACTTAAAGGACATGTAGAATCTTCTGCCCATCTTCTTCTGGGGTTAATTCACCTCTATAACTCTTATTCAGTACTTGTGATGCTTGAAGCTGTGACAAGTTTCCTCTTAATTTTTACAGCTGTCAGAAGGGACTGCCACTCAGCAGACAATACATGGGCTAAAACCTTTCACCACATACTCCATTGGCGTGGAGGCCTGCACCTGCTTCAATTGCTGCAGCAAAGGACCCATGGCTGAGTTCACCACACAGCCAGCTCCACCCTCAGAGCAGCCTCCGCCGCAGATCCGCACCGTGACCTCCAGGAACGCCTCTTTCCAGTGGAGTGCCCCTCAGTCACCCAATGGCATTGTCACCAGGTAGGAGCTGCCACCCAGCTGAACCTGCACACCTTGGCTGGAGGTAGTGCCAGAACAATGTGAGCTGGAATTTCATGGCTGAGGGCACTGAACAGTTGTGGCAGTCATCCTCCTTCACTGGCATGTTGGTGGTGACATTCCCTGTGGCCTGAACACCTTCTGGGAAGTATTTACATACAGTGATTGCTTTTCTCCTGAGCAGGATACTGGGGAGGATGAAGGTGGAAAGGATGAGCTGTTGTGAATGGAGGTGATTGTTTGACAGCTGTGGTTGTATAGTGAAATAGTTGTGAGTTCAACTGGTAGTGAAGAGAGAGCTGCAATCTGGAGTTACTCAGTCTCACTCACTGTTGGTGCCTGTTACCTTGCTGCCCACTTCTGCAAGTCAGGATTTTTGCCTTACTTACCACCACAATTGCCCAGTTATCTGACAGTTAGGACCAAAATCTCCAAGAGAAAAACTGGGATCATGTCTGTTTTCTTCTCCAGTAGCCAGGCAGACAGCAGTTAGGATGAAATGTGGGATTGGCTTTTATGTTATTTAAGGCCCTTCATTCATCAAAATCTCAAATTTGTTCTCAGCTACGAGCTCCACGTGTACATGGCATGTCCTCTGAACCTACAGCCAGCAGTGAAGGCTTGCAGTCCTGGCCCAACTGAGGTGAAGTACACAGGGAAAGGACAGAGTGCCAACGTGTCCAACCTGGAGCCTTACACAACTTACAACCTGCGAGTTGTGTCCTACAACTCTGTTGGCAGTAGCGCCTCCGAGTGGATCGGATTCACTACGGAAAAGGAGCGTGAGTATGAGAAATGGTTCACTGACCAGTGATGCTTGTTTCTGAGGCCTGGGGCTGCACAGAGCCACCTTTGGGAGAGAGGATGTCACCAGAAACTTCCTCTTCCATGTCCCTGGTCACTGTGTCTCTGCTGCACATTCATTAAAATTCTGTTCTGGGGCTTAACTGCTCATTCCTTCAAAAATATTTCTTTGCTCATCATCTGATGTCACATCCTCTATCTTGGGAGCCTGGAAACCTTTTCTTTTACTGAAAATGGGCAGAAAAGCTGCAGAACATAAAATGTTCAAGTATTACCAGAAGGCTGATGTATAGTAATAAATATACTGCCATAAATAATCCCTTGGAAAAGTGGAGATCTTGAAAGAGACCTGGTGATTGTTTTCAGGAACAATCTTATTGTCCTAATTCATGCCACACTTCTGCTAGGACTCATAAAAGTTTTCCTTGGATGTCATCTGAATGACTAGATGCTTGTGAACACTGAAATAAGAATTTGTTGCTGTCCAACCACCACAGGCAGTGCTTTAAGGCCATGTGGTGGTATGTATGGAAATTAAACATGCAGGACCTGTGCCTACAGGCAGAATAGATTTTGCCATCAAAACTGAATTTGTAGTAGTCTAACATCAGCTTTTATTAAAAAGATCTATAGTGCTGTAGCCAGAGTCATTCCATAACAGATGAGATGGGCATTTCATCTTAGTCTGTCAGGTCAGGGCAAAGACGTTCACTTTTTATCTCATGTCAGGATTTCAGAATCACCTTTCTAAAAATCCCTTTTGCATCATTTGGTAGTTCTGCCAAGTAATTACTCAAAATCTGTAATCTGATACATCCTTAGCTGAAAATTTCAGGTGGAACAGGCCCAGATTTTCTTTAATATTACCACTGAAAAAAAAAAACCCACACTAAAAACAAAGGGAAAAACCCCACAAAAACCAACCAAACAAAAGAAAGATCCCTAATGTCCAAAGCTATGTTTTATTAAATTGCAAGTTAAAAGGCTAGAAAATTATTATGAACATTTAAATGGAGAAAATTCATAAGGAACTGGCGAGACACATAGAACAAAAGGATTTGAAAGCAATTCTTAATCCCCCACCCACTAGGTCCAAAGTCATCTTCTTTCAGTCTTGCTTTTCTTGCCTTGCTGACCTCTTCACACCAGGTTTCCAGAGTCCCTGTGACTTCCTTCTTCCTTTGAGTCCCTCTGACTGCTTCCTCTTGCCTCGAAGGCTTGCTTTAGTGACAGTGGGCAATTAGCAGCAAAGTGCAGCTGGACAAACAGCTCTCTTATGAACAAACCAGCAAATATGGGGCAGATGGCTTAATGGCAGCACCACAAGAAAGGACCACCTCAAACTTAAATGAAGTTTTTTGTCAGCAAGCCGTTGAGCCCAAATGATGAACTCTTCCTCCCTGAAGTGAGTTCTGGGTTTCTTTTCTGTCTGCCTGCCATCTGTTCTCACTTTCCTGAAACCCCATGTTTTCATGCATGCGCATGTGTTTAAGATGATCTTGGCAATTTCTTGGGGCTCGCAAAGAACCCTCTCCATAGCAGTTCCCACAGCCCAGCCTGGTGCAGTCAGGCTTGCACAACCTCCTGTGTCTCCCTGTCCTCTTCCTTAAGCTGGAACTTAATTTATAGACTTTTAGTGCCAGTACCACATACACAAAGGCAAAGGGAGGGAGTTCAGTACTTGTTTTCAGGATATATCTCTGCTTTCTCAGTGCAGAAGCTGGCATGCTACAGCAGCTCTTTCTTTTCTCTTTGTATCTTCCCTAATCATACACATGGATATGAGAGAGAGGGAGTGCCTGTGGCAGAGAGCTTGTATGCTGGAGAATCTCTTCTCTGTGTAACTCAGTCACCAAATCACTTCTAGCCTATTGGCTAGACATGAGCTCTTTTTCCTTGCTCTGCAGCACCTCGGTACCTGGCTCCATTCTCTGTGGCCAGCAATTTATCCACCATCCACATCGACTGGAGCCGCACCTTCGTGCTGAACGGGCGCCTGAAGGAGTACGCGCTGACGGAGAGCGGGCAGCGCATCTACAGCGGCTTCGACACCGAGCTCTACTTGCCAAGGACATCTGACAAAAGTCAGTTTCCTGCAGCTTCCTCTCTGGGAGAGTCTGTTGAGCTAAATTAATGAGTATTGTATGCTGAACTTTAAAAAAATTCTCCGTTGCAATCCCAAGCTAAGACCAAAGGAGCATACAGGCACACCAAAATATATCTAAGCAAATCCTTGAAAAAAAATCCATGGAGCTAAATTTCCTCTTAAACATTATACCTGACTGGGTGAGACTGTTTTGATTCACAGTGGGGGTCAAGCTTTCCCAGATCCTGGAGTTGTGTTGCAATTCCATCCTTTAGGGCTACGGTCAGGGAAATGTATAGAAATCTTCAGTTTCAGGAAAGATTGGAGCTTGGATTTTCATTTAAATCAAATTAAGTCAGTAGCTTTTGGAACCAGCCGTGTTTTGAAATACAGTTTCATTTTAGAAATTTGTAGTCTTTAAAATAAAAGGTAACTATCAACAAGGGAAAAAAAAGGAAAAGAAAAAGCAGCAAGAAAAATGCTTTCTGTTTTGATGACATTGGGATTTTGTATGTCAAAGAATTTTGTAATTTATTTTTTGTCTTACTGATTACTACAATGGTGCTAATACTTTATTTATTTTTATTCAAATGTTCTTAATATGTTTGTTTTAGCCATGAATGAAATATGAGGGGTTTAGGTGATGAAAAAATTTAAGGTTGCCAATTACATTGGAAGAGGAAGAATTGAGTAGTGAAAGAGGAACATAATTTGTAGCAACATCATAGTGACCATTGCTTATGATCTGCCATGGTTCATAATTTAGAATTTCAATACCAATGTGTAAAGAATTGTGAACCTCTGGTATATGGGACTCAGGTGGATTTTGATGGGTTATGTGCTATTCCTGCCTTGTTTTTGTAGACCTGGCTGTTTGCTGGTAAATAATGGTGAAAAAGCAGCACCTAAAGAATTTTTATTTCTGCTGCTGACAGTATTTTCTATCTTTTTGTTGCTCAGCCTTTTTGTTTCAAGTGACCTGCATCACCGATGAAGGGAGTGCCATGACACCAGTCATCAAGTACAACGCTGGAGAGGGAGTTGGTAAATACATGAAGAAATTCCCTAGCACCTGTTCATTTGATGTGTTTGTGCTTGAAATTTGATATTAGTGCATGCCAGGCAGGATGGCATCTCACTGTAGTATCAGGAGCTTCCTTAGTGCTTTGTGTATGAGGTATGTATGTAATGTGCTTTTTTTGCCATGTATGGTGTGTTCTTTACATCACAGAATCGTTGAGTCCTTTAGGTTGGAAAGGACCTTTAAGGTCATTGAGTCCAGCCACCATAGAGTCATAAAATGGTTGGGTTTGGAAGGGACTTTAAAGGTCATCTACTTCCAACCCCCTGCCATGCAGGACAACTTCCACTAGACCAGGTTGCTCAAATCCCCATTCTGCCTGGCCTTGAACACTTCTAGGGGTGGGACAATTCTCAGGATTAGCTTCATATCCTCTCCTCAGATATGTAATATTTTTTTCCTTTATTTTTACTTAAGCATATTGCTCAAAAATGTTGTGCTTTTTTCTTCTAAGTTTCTTGTTTCAACTGTTTCTAACTGAATTAATTAACTGGTTTAATTAAGTTCTTTTTGTGTAGCATCTTGTTCAGCTTTTTAAAATAAATTGCCTTATATTTGCAATTAGTCTTCACTCTGCATTTCCCTTATATCCCTTTTCATGCTTTCACTCAATTATCCTACAGAATTTCAGGCAAGGCTGCCTTAAAGGCAATATAAAATGTTTCCAGTTGCTCTACATCTACCACCGTCTACACTCTGCCCCTTTGTTCTTTTGATTGCTGCTTTTACCCAGAGTCTGTTGAAAACTTGAATGGCACTGTGGGCAACATGCAGAGGAGGCTTACAAGCAAAGGTGTTGAAAATTCCATGGCCAAGAGTTTGGTTATACATCTAGGATTCCAAATAACCAGGAAATACTGTCACTGAGATTTCTTACACTTCTGTTGTGTATGAGCAAAGCCAACCAAGTGACTGTTTTGTTTTCTAGCAGGTGGGGGAAAGGAATAGTCAAATGTTTCATGTTGCTTGCTTTTGTATTAATGTAGTAAAACCTTCCTCCCTCTCTTTTGTTAACTGCGCAGGCCTGTAACTGCACAGTTGTTCTGGAGAGAATGTCCTCTGTCTGTACCACTCTGAAATTACTGTAGTAATTTCCACTCCTCAAGGTTACTTGGAGAACCCTTTTTTGCTCACATTCCACCACCACCACCTCCTTTCGGAAGAGCTGCTGATGCAGTGGTGATTTCCAGCCTAAGCAGCAATGCCAGAGCTTTAAGCAGGGTCTCTTGAGGGTAGTAAGTTTTTTATTGCAGCCCGCTAGCATATTGAACCATTATGCCACCTTGAACATAAGTGCAAATAAGCACATGACGACAAAATTACTTAAATTTCTGCCTAATTTATTAGCGAGGAAAGGGATGGCATATTGTTAAATGCTTCTTGAAATAACTGTCCCTTTCTCCCCTAATCCTTCTTTTTACAGGTCTGATCTTGACAACACCTGGAGAGAAGGACAAAGCAGAGTCCAAACGTGCAAAATTCTACAACGAGTTGTGGTTTGCGGTGCTGATGGTAGTTCTAGGTTTGATCCTCTTGGCTATTCTTCTGTCCTTAATTCTTCAGAGGAAGGTCCACAAGCAGCCCTATGCACGAGACAGGCCTCCTTTAGTTCCACTCCAGAAAAGAACATCACCAATGAGTGTGTATTCATCAGGTGAAACCCATCCGGTACGTTTGGAAAAACGCAACCAATGTCTATCCATGATACCTGCCCTATCAAACACACACACAGACTTTTTCTTCCTCCTTCCAACATTTTGTTGTACACTTGGTTACCAAATGGAGGCTGTTTAGTGTAGGGAAAGCACTGTTTGGTCCCATATGGGCCATATCTGCATGGGCACACAGAGCAAGATTACAAGTGCTTAGTCCAAACAGAGCCCTGGGAAACCTGGTCTGCAGGCCCTGAAATGCTTCTGATCCAAAACTTTGGATCTGGAGTCACAGAAAATGCGAAGCCATTGCTGTCACGTCATGTTAGCTGACATCTGCAATAGAGCTGAGAAGTCTTTGGCATGCTGTGAGAAGGTAGATGATAAAATGTGCTTTTCAGAGGAACCTTTCCTGTGTTTCCAGCTGCCTGCTGTGGATGGCTAACCAGGATCAATCTGACAGTCTTTGTCAGGTATCCAGGAGATACGTTTGCAAAGAACAAGACTTAGGGAGAGGCTTTATTTCTTGCCAGTATCCATCTACCACCCAGCTGGACTGCTCTAGGACAACTGCATGCCAGGAAGGTTTGGAGTAAAGTGAGAATAATAAGGGAAAAAGCTAGGGAATTTCACAAAATGCGCATGTGTGTTTGTGCACGTAGACCCACAGTGGGACCATCAGAGTGGTGGGAGGAGGGCTGCTGGGAAGTGATAAAGAGGAAGGCTTTTTATCCTAAGAAGTTATAGCTCTGAAAAAGAACACATAAAAAATGTGTTCCATCATGTAGGAGAGTAGTAGTGCTATCCTACCCCTTGAAAAAGCAAAACAAAAAGAATATGGCAATTGTTATGGGATTGAGAATGGGAGCAGCCATGCCTTCCATTTCCATGCTTCTTCCAGGCACAGGCCATGAGATGATTCTTCTTGTCACTTCTCAGCTTCTTTTTCCTGTGAGCGCCATCAAGCAGCATAGTGACTCCTACATCCTTCACGCATTCTGTTCCTTCTTGTCTCGGTGCCAAGACACTGCATCTGTGCCTCAACCAAGAAGCTCTTGGAAACAATGGCATTTCCAGTGTGCCCCTTCTTCTGGCAAAGGCTAAGAGCATAAGAAACTTTTTTTTTTGGTCTCATGGTTTTGATTCCTTTTCCTCTACAGTCTGTCATCTTGTGTTACTCCCCTTGACTTTAAAATGTCTTTGCTGTTGGCATGCCTGCACAATTCCTTTTCATGTTCCTGCCCTTTCTTTTATTTTCTTTTTTTTTTTTGTTACTGATTTTTTTTCTTCTTCCAGCAGCTCATGGACTTAATAGAAAGTAAGATTTTTAGTGCAGCAGTTGAATGACTGATTTGAGAAGTTAGGACAGAGCTATTATGGAGTGGCAAAATTTCTTGTTTTACCATTGTTAGTGAGGTCGTGGCAAGCAATGCTGGCTGCTCACACAGTACTTGACCACTTAAAAATTAAATATTGCCTGGTCTTTGCCAGTTCCCCTACTCCCCCACATCCTGCTAACAGTGGTCTCCCTCATGGAGCTGCAGCTAATTCACACCCTCTGTCAGGTACACCTACACTGCACCTTGCCCTGCCCTAATGCTTTTCCTCCCTCTCTTTAATCTCAGTTTGAAACTATTGCTGACACATCCGATTCATCAAGCAGTGTCACTCTCAAAAGATACACGACACACTTTGAGGTAGAGTCCTCAGCTTGCAGAGTGGCCAGACGTGTGGTGTGTCAGATGACCCAAGCATGCACAAAGGCATCTGACACTGCATGTTGCTTCTGGTGGGTGAATGATTTTTCCTCTGGTCATGAAAAGGTCTGCAAACATCCTCTTGCTGTGCAAGTCTAGGCTATCATTCTGGTAATCAAAAATCTGTGGACTTCTGCTTGTTGGTACTTTAAAAAAAAAATTAGGAATAAGAAGCAAAGAAAAAAGTTGGTGAAAATCCTGGCTTAGCGTTGGTGGACTGTTTGTTTGTTTTTAATGTTTTTAATAACATGATTGTTCTACAGTGGGGAAAGGTCTGGGGTTTTTTTCATCTGTTTATAACTGCATGATTTTGAGGCATGGTTTTCTCTGTTCTCTTCCACTCCTGCTTTGTTTTTGTTCAGCTAAATTATTTAAAACCATGCCCCTTTTTTTTTTTTTTTTTTAATTTATATCTTTGTGTCTACCTCACAGGGACTAGCAGATACGAAAATCCCAGGGGCTGGTTCTCCCACGAGCAGCCACAGTTTCCGGATGGCGGCGGGCGGGAGGCGGCCGAGCCAGGGCCAGCTGAGCCGCACGTATTCCCCCGCCTCTCTCCATCGCAGTGTCAGCCAGCTGCTCAACCTCTATGACAAGAAGACTTTTGATGAATCACCTTGGGATGCCATCATTCACAACCATCGCAGTACTGGCCGTGGCTTGGTAAGGGCTCCTGCTCCTCTGGGATGCTGCTGTGCGTCACCTGCTAGTGGTTTGTCCGTTCTGTTGGAATCATGAAAGCAATCTAAATGTCATAACTTCCTGGAGATACAGCCAAAAGGCTTAGAAGGACAATGGTCATAGGTTAGATCCTCAAAATTCTTCAAGTCTACTGTTCTTTTCTAGAGTTGCAGGTGATCACACACCTGCAGCTCTTACAGGATGCAAGGGATCCATGTGTATCTCTTTATGGTTTCCACTGAACTATTAACTCCGTGGTTTTTCTTTCCAAGCAATTCAGCACATGTACATATCTGAGGTGGGATGTCTTGGCATCCTTCACACATTTAGAACCAGAGGCAGGAGCTTGTGTTGTAGTGACTCCTGTTCTGGTAACTGAGACTCAGTTGCTGGTGAGATCTGCTCTCTGTCCTCCACTCAGTCTCAATGCAGAGATTATGTGAATGCTCAGATCTCCTGGCATGTGTGACAAATGAATTCAAACTCTGCCCACATGGGACTAGAATAAGGCTGGGGGGCAGGCAAAGTATTTCTCTTTTAATATAGGACAGAACTAGACAGTGTCATCAACAGGGATCTGAACACACAGATACAAGACATGATTTTCAAGCCAAGGACAGTGATGACCTCCCTTCCTCCTTGTCACCAGGAAAAAGGCTTTTCAATTTCCAAACTTCCCTGACCAAATGCATGAGAAGGGCTTCAAGGGTCAGTGAGACATGAGTTTGCTTCCTGGAAAAGATGAAAATGAAGGTTCCTAAAAAGGACCCAGAATGGGGGTGAAGGACCTGTGAGGTAGTAACAAAATCAGATGGTTAGTGAGCACTAGTTAGTGAGTCCATCTTGTCCAAAATGCAAATGAACTGGAGGATAGTCTGGCACATAAATCCAAGTAAATCAGACTTTCACCTTCAGTACAGCAAACAGCTGGAAAGGCTGGAACATACAGGCTTAGCACAGTATAGGGGTGTTGGTTCCATCACTGTCAAGCCCACTTAGACCCCAACAGCAGGACCAAGGAGGCCGACAAGGGTTAAATAAGAAGGTGGTGATAACGCCAGGCAAAACCCCTACAGGCACAGGTTAACCTTCAGCCTGCACTCTGCAGCTCAGGGACTTCCCAACTCAGTGCTATCATGAGTCAGCCTTGCCATTTCCTCAGAGCTATCAAATCCTTGTGATTTAATTCCTTGGGCACTAACAGCTGGCCCGGGGTGCACCTTTCTGCGGTCTCACTAGCCAAAAGAACAGCTTCCTGCTCCTGAGAGGAAGCTCTTGCTCTAGCCACTCACCTTGGGCTGACACCATGACTTAGTTTAGGTTGCAAACCCCACCATACGCATGTTAAAATGAGTTTAAAAATAATCCAGTGAGTTCAGGAGTGGCAGAAGCCAGAAAACAAAAATTTTCATTTCCTTTTGGTGGCAGACAACCCTCATGGCATGAGCTCACTGCTTTGTCAAATCAGCAGCTCTTCTGTCCATCATTAGACATGTGTACAAAAGAAATAAAAAAAAAAAAATATTTGTTTTGGTTTAGGGTAAATTTGTGAGAAAATTTTTAAAGGGTTTTTCTTAGAAAGTAGATTTAAGTGTTTTTTTTTTTGATTGATTTGGGAAAAGATTTCTTTGGAGAAAAGGGGAAGAATTGTTTATTTAATAGGTAAAGTATTTATTAGTATAAAAAAAGAATAATATTAAATAATAAAATTTTTGTTGTTTTAAAAGAGATTATAAATTT
>VXAX01005358.1:67432-97319 GCA_013399835.1 Leptocoma aspasia | reverse complement strand
TATTGTTAGTTTATTATAAAAATTAATATATATTTTAATTTTATAAATATATATTATATATAGTATATAGTTATATATACATAATGGTAGTGATATTTATATATAGTTTTTATTTATTTATTTATTTTTCGGGTATATATTGTGGTGGTTCTTTGTGTATTATTTCTTATGTGTAATTTGGTTTTTGAGTAAAGATAATTTTATGAATGAGTTTGTTTGTATTTGAGGTTTAAATTGGTTTTTAAAATAAATTTTTTACATGTATGATTGGGATTTTGGTTTTATTTACTTTATGTAGGGGTTTAGATTGGGTAGGGTTTTTTTGGTTGGTGGAATTTTGGGTGTTAATTAATGAGGTGGTTTTTGTTTGATGTTGTTTTTAATTTTTGAAAGATTTTTTATTTAATGTTTTTAAGGTGGTTTTTAATAGTTTATTGTATTTTTTATTTTGTTTCTGGTCGGTGTATTGTAGGGGATATGATATATTTATTTAATGTTATGTTTTTTAGTTTAGGTGTCGATAAGGTTGTTTTTGAAATTAGTTTTGTGTTTGATTTCATTTTTTTAGGGGTATTATCTTTTTAAAGGATTTGTTTTTTAAGGTTTAGGATGGTGTTATAGGTTGTAGTGTGAGGTATAGAGTAGGTTTTTAGTTATTTTGTGGTGGTTTTTATTATTGTGAGTATATAGTCTTTATTTTGGTGTGTTTGGGCAGTGTGATGTAGTTAATTTGTTAGGTTTTTTTATACTTATATTTGGATTATTGTTCATTATATCATAGGGATTTTAATTGTTTGGTTTGTTTGATGGTCGTATATGTTTTATAGTTATGGATAATTTGAGAAATAGTTTATGGTTAAATTTATTTTTTGGTTTTGTGTTTATTTATAGGTGGTATTTTTATTTTGATGATTTGAGGTAATATGAGTTTATCGAGTCAGGAATAATCTTTTTGTGTTGTTAATTTAAGTTTATCTTTGATATATTTATTTTTGTAGTTTGATCTATTTGTTTGTTGTTTTGGTGATTTTTGTTAGTTTGATTTTTGGGGATATGGGTATTTATATGGTGGATTTTTAGAAATAGTTTTTTTATTTTGGTAGTGATTTTTTNTTTTTATTTTGATGATTTGAGGTAATATGAGTTTATCGAGTCAGGAATAATCTTTTTGTGTTGTTAATTTAAGTTTATCTTTGATATATTTATTTTTGTAGTTTGATCTATTTGTTTGTTGTTTTGGTGATTTTTGTTAGTTTGATTTTTGGGGATATGGGTATTTATATGGTGGATTTTTAGAAATAGTTTTTTTATTTTGGTAGTGATTTTTTTTAGTAGTTTAAATTGGGTTTTTTTATGTTGTTAATTAGTGGTTTTTTTAGTTATTTTTACAGAGTATTGGTTAATTATGAATTAGTGTAGAGTTTTGGGGTTTTTTTTCATAATATTTAGGGTCAGTTGAATGCTTTGGAGTTTAGTAAGTTGGTTTGATATTTTTAGTAGTTTTTGTAATTTGTTGTGTGGAGTTTTATATGGTTGTTTTTTATTTTTGTTTTATTTTTACAACATTATAAGAATTACTAGTAAAAATAGTGTAATGTGGTTTTTTTGTTGGTGGTTGGTTGTATGGTGGAGCCTTTTTAGTTTGTGTTATTTGTTTTTGTTTCTTTTGTTTATGAGATTAAAGTTTTTATTTTTAGGTTAATTTGTAATTATTTTTAAAAGCTTAGAGTGATTTAGTTTTATTTGTTTTATGTGGTATTGGTGGTATGGTGGGTAGAGGGAATTTTTGTTTTGAATATTTATTTTAGTATTGGTAGTTGGGGTGTTAGGAGGAGTTGTGTTTTAGTGATGATTATTTTTTAGGTGGTTTGGATTTTTTTATAGATTGTTAATTTTTTTTGTTGGAGTGTAATTGGTTTTAGATTTTTTTGTCATTTTGGTTTTAGAATTTTAGTGGTTGATTTTGAGATTTATTAGGTATTTTTTGTTAAAGGTTTTAGGATAGATTATGGATTTTGGTTGTAGAATAGAGTGTGTTTTTTATATTTGGTTTTGATTGGGTTAAGGGTTATTGTATGAGTGATTGTTTGATTTGGGTAAAAGTTTGTTGTTGTTTAGCATTTTATTGGAAAGTGGTTTTTTTGTAGGTGATTAGGTAGAGAGGATTGACCATTTGGTTGTATTTAGGAGTATGTATTTTTTAAAAGTTTATGGTGTTTAGGAAAGTTTGTGGGGTTTTTTGTTGGTTGGTGGAGATATTGTGGTTTTGTGGATATTGGTGGGAATTTGATGTTTATTTTGTTATTTTATTTTTAGGAATTGGATTTTTTTAGTAGGTTTTTAAAATTTTTATTTGATGGTGAAATTAGTTTTTAGGAGAATTTGGATGATTTTTTAAAATATTTTTGTTGTGTTTTTTTATAATGATGTTATTGATGTATTGTAGATGTTTGGGAGTTTTATTTCTTTTAGTGTAGTTTGGATTAGTTTATGGTAGATGGTGGGACTGTATTTTTATTTTTGGGGTAGTTGATTTTAGGTGCATTGTATATTTTTTAATTGTAAAAATTTTGTGTTAGGGATAAAATTGGAGTTATTTTTGGATAAGAGAATAAGTTTAGGGATTGGAAAGGTATTAAAGTTTTTTAAAAGTTCAGGGATTAGAAATATATGGTTTTTGTTTTGAAAGATATTATGAATTATAACTATATATGAATTATGAATTATATTATGAAGTAATATGGTTATTGTTTTATTATTGAGTAAGTATAATTAACATGCAATTAGTATAGGTTTTTTTTATTTTTTGGGTTATGTGTTAAAAATGTACTGGCGATGTTAATAGTGGCATATTACTTTGTTGTTTTGGATTTCAGTTGCTATTGGACTTTTAGTATGTTTGGTGTGGTAGTGCTTAGTGGTGGAGTTACTTTATTTAAGGTATGATAGTCTATAGTTAATTTTTTTTTTTTTTAGATTTTTGTATAGGTTAAATGAGGTTGTTGAAGGGTGAATGGGTTTTATTGATTTTTTTTTTTTTTGGCTTTTTAGTTTATGGATTATTTTGTGGATGGGGATTTTGGCATTTTGAGTAGTTTTGTATTGGCAGTGCACTGTCAAGGTGGCAATAGGTAGTTGGTTTTTTTATTTTTAGGAGTTTTATTGTAATGAGTTTTTTGATAGGTTAGGTAAGGTGTTTAATTGCTTAATGCTCTTTGTTTTTATAGCTGCTATCCCAAACGCTTGCTTGAGTTTCTTTGGGTTTTTGAAATACTCACTTTGGAGGAAGTCTCTGCCTAAAATGCATGGGGCTTCTGGGAGTTACAACAGGGTGTTTCTTTTATTCATTTTTAGTTAGGGTCACATCAGTACATTGCCCTGAACCCAAGTCTCTGCTCCTGTATTGTTCATCACCTACTCTCTTGCAAACAAACCTCCTGCAATGCTTTTGAGTCAGTTCTTTCTCTTTATTACACACAGCAGCTTAGGAATGGTGGTTTCAAAGTTTGGTTCACCCCTTTGTCCAGCCTGCAAATCAATATAGTGAATGGCTCTAGTGGCCCAGGACACAAATCTGCAGTAACACTGCCAGTGCCCTCTTTATGCTATGGAAATGGTTTATTTCTCTCCTGCTTTGAACTGTCTCCTAATGCAGGAGACATTCCCTTGGAAGCTTGAAGAACAAAACTTTACCTAAATCATGTGTGAGGTGGTTGTTACACAAAACAAAACTGTAAACATGTATTTTTTCTTTTCATGGCTCCAAGTTCCCCAGTACACTGTAACAAACACTATATTATTGACCTTTTGTCAGATATATAGAGTAATTAAAGGGATTGATTGTATTTTTTTTAACTTACTGCTTATTGTGAAAATCTAATTGTCTTGGATTCAGATGCTTGAATGCTTTGGGTTCTTATCTCATCCCAGGAGGAAAGGGAAGGCATTAGAAATGCACTTATTTATCTATTTTAGAATAATTTTTAGTGGGTAGGAGGAAGGAGAAATGAAGGAATCACCTTTAGTCTGGTACAGCTTTGGCTGACATGCTTCTTTTTTCCCTTCCTTACAGTATGTAGATGAAGAAGATCTTGTCAATGTCATCAAAGGCTTCAGCACCGTCACCAAAGAGCACACCACATTCACTGACACCCACCTCTGAAGAAAACCAGCTTTTCTAGAAAATGGAAGTGGGTAACTTGCCAAAAGCAGCCTGCATGGCCTTTGCAGGCATGGATAGGGCTGCTGTTTCCCCACCTCATGACCTGGAGTTAATAGATAAAACTGGTTTTTGGGAGGGGATTGGGGGAGGGGGGATAAGTTGGCCTTTTTTGCAACATCCCTTTCACTGTATAGTAAAAACTGTGTGCTAGCACTGACACCTCAGAAAGATAAGAGAATAGTTTGACAATCCCTCAGTCATACAGTAGTAAAAGATTGTGAAGGTAGAGGCTCTCATCTTTGTCTCTCATCCAGCTTTCCCAGCTGAGGAGGGTTGTAGGGGCAGGAGAGGGAGGGAGGGATGGGGGCAGCATGTTAGGAAAAGTCTTTTACATGTCCAAAAACCAGCATGTGGCTAAAAGGGGCCTGCATGGCAGGATGTCCATGTTTTCTCCTGGCCTGACAGAGCTCCGCCACAAAATTGTGTTCATGCACAGGTGAATAAACAGCACTGAAGGAATTCTTATGAAGTTGTTCTAGCCTTTGTGTTCTCTCACTCCCTCGTCCCCACCCACTCGGCTCAAGTTAAAAAAGCCAACAAAACAGGCCATTAATAATTGCTGAACTCCAAGCACGCTTTTTCACTTGCTGTCACATCCTTCCTTTCTGCTTATGTATTACTAATCCACAGGCAATAAAACTTGTTCACCATCCACAGTAAACTAGGTGCAAACAGCAAGCAGCCAGTGCAACACAGGTATGAAATACCATGTCAAGGCACTTGTAATTGAGAATTATTACACCATGACAGTAAACCTACTCCCATATTCATCTCTGTCCTTTTTCCAGAGAAAGTGACAAGGAAGCCCTCAAGAGACTGACAGTTCTGTGTATTCTGCCAAGCATATTTTTATGCATTCTCTCAGTCACAATCAGCAAACTCCATCATCTGATACCACACGTTTTCAGAAAGTACAAGCAACACTCCTCTCGCAATTTATTTGGACTAAGAGGCAAAATCATATGCTATTTTGGATAGCTTCCTCCTTAACCTGCACAAAACATTTCAGATATCAGACAGCAGCATACAGAGCAAAGATCCCATTCATTAAACAAGACTACAGAGGCAGCTCTGTGAATTAGGCAAAATCCACCCAAGACAGCAGCAGCACTGTAGAGAAATGTGCAACTGCATCTAAAGGGCATCCTCTGCTCAGCAACCAAGTTTTCCTTTAGCACTTTCCCCAAAACAAAAATAATCACAACATATCACATGCCTGACCACATTTACGTAAGAATGCACAACAATATTTTGGACCAAGTACCAAGTACTACATTTTGGAGCATTACATAAAGCCACACATCGATGTGGACAACCCTTCAAAGCTTTGGCAGCAGCTAGGTACTTTCTCATAACCTTACAAGTTTTATTCTGGTATCAGAACAAAACCCCGCTCAATAAACAACCCACAACATGTAACATCATGCCTGCTACCAGCCAGAGGGCACCTGCACCTTGTTTTTACCACCAGACACATTTTCACAAGCCATAGTCTTGGCAGGATGAGTCGTTCTTCCGGTGTCGTGGTGAAGCAGCTGTCTTTGTAGGTGATGGAGAAGCTGCACCAGGTAATTCAGGCCCACCTTCAGCAAGCACTGGTGCAGAGGCCAGGAGAGGCACTTTCTTTCTTCCCAGAAAACCAGCTCCTTCAAATCCCATTTTCTTTTTGCTTTCTGCTTTGGTTTCATTCTCTTCTTCTGGTCCTCTTCGTTTGAGATCCAGAGAATTCTCTGGCAGGCGGTGAACCTCCGTACTGCAACACCCCCCTGCCTCTGTCACACCTGTGCCTCGCACTTCTAGTGCTGTTGATTGGACTGCCTTCCTCTCAGCTGCACTGCCCTCAGCTGTTGCCTTCCTGGCCTCTGTCTGGCTTAAATTCCCATTTACAGCAGCTGCCTTTTCTGTTGGGCTTTTGCTGGATAAGTTAAAAGCCTGGAAGTCCCGGTAACTGTGAAAGCTCTCTGTCCGCCTTGCTCTTGCCAACAGGGGGCTTTCTCTGTATGGCCGCACGGAACCGTACGTGGCAGTTTCGTGGATTGTTTCATGGTGCTGCAATTGGAGGCTTCAGAAAATACAAGAAAAGCAGATGTTAGGCTGAGAATGGCAGCCAGTTCTTCTGCACACCATTGCTCCCACCTACCACTGCAATTCCCACTACAACAGCAATACATTCATCACAGCCACAACTAAAAGACTTCCAGATCACTTCAGATTCTCAGAGGATACTTTGGTCTGCACACATACAAACAAGTAAAAATCAAGGAGTATGTGTGTGTAGTTCAAGCCACTTAGGGCATGAATTCAGAGGCTCAGCTACAGCCTTCAATTCACCAAACCCGTTTGCCTACCTAAAAAGAAAAACCTTCAGTGTCTGCAGCCAGTGCCACCCTCGGTGACTTACCTGGAATTAGATTCCCGAAGCCGGTTTGGCTGAACAACTGAGGTGGCAGGACTGATGTTGGGTGTGGCACAGCGAGATGTACTCAAGTCACACTGGTCAAGCAGCTTGAGCAGCTCTTCCTCTGTGGGGCCACCAACATCTGCAAGAGAGAAAGCTCTTAGAGGCCAAGTCCATTTACTGCAGTCAGGCACATCTGAGGACACGAAAAAGAACCACACCACAGTCCTGGCATAACACGACTGACCTTTGTCTTCACTCTTATTAACCATGTCCATAGCTGTGGTCAGGTCCCACATCTGGATGCTGCCATTGGAATGTCCAGTGAAGAGGTAGCGGCGTGGCCGGGAGCCCATCCTGCTGGATCCTTCACATTCCCGCACAGTAAATGATGAGATGGTAGTGCAGTCAACTGCCTGGATCTCACAGATCCTACAGGAAGAGAAATCCCAAATTACCTGAACAAGTGCACCTGGCAGAGTTTGGCCACTGAAGTCAGTACTGGCTCCATTTTCTGAGAAGGCACCAAACTTGCCATCAGAAAAAGACCTTTTCTGCAGATGAAATTCCTTCCCCTGCATGACAGGCACACAGCTCAGCTGCAGACAATCCCTTCCCACCCCCAGTCCATCTGCACTCTTACTGCTTGTTTATTAGGCAGCCCCTACATGTTCTATGTCCATTTTCTATTTGCAATTATTAGAAAGCTAAGGCTCTCACAACAATGACAGAAACCAGCCTCTTCATATGCTAGACACTCTAGGAAACTAACCTGCAGAAACAGCACATTTACCCACATAAAAGATAAGCAAAAAAATCCAGATACATCTTTAATGTAGATGTTATCTATAAAGATAACTTCTGCCATGACAAGTGAAATTGCAGTTGTGATATGACAAATGTCCATTACTTTTTTCTCCTTTATTTTAGAAGTTTATGAGGAGTGATGAGAAGAAAAGGACTCCCACAACTAAGCTGCTCATGCTCTGGGTAGTTTGTTTTACTGGCCCTTTGTAGTGAACTTTCACCCAAGCAGTGCCAAAATAAGTCACAGAGTTAAGGCATTAATGTTTTCATCCAGATTCAAAGTTATTAGGCAAGAGATGCAAAAATGAAGCATAGAAGCTGAGATGCACTGTCTTTTCTGATCTCTTGTCATCTTCCTAACCTAACAGGAAGAAAAGCAGCTGTGGATTTGACAACATTTTTTACTATGTTGGCAGCAATGTTAGTAGAATATTATGAAGTCAAGCCTAAGAAAATAATTGAATAGATGAGCTAGCAAACAGTACCTCCATTTTAAAGGTTCTAATATCTTCAAAGCCAAGGGAAAAGAAAGAGAGAAACCCTTTTGAGAGCAGCATAATCCCTGCCACCAGCAACTTCAGCATTAGTTTCGAAATTAAATGTTAGCATGGTACCATGGCTGAGAGTCACATATTCTGTAGAGGCACAGAAATGTTTGTTTTGTGAGCTCCATCATGAAGTGAGTTTCTGATATCACACTTCTCAAAAAGCCTTTTGGCTTTGAGGTTATAATAATTGTTAAGTAACAGTTGTGATACTGGCACCCAAACAAGAGTTCAGCCAGAGCTGTCAAGGATAGTAGAAGACTGTTACGTGCAACTGCACGCACTCAGCATGGAGGAAGGAGACATCACCTCCTGAACAGGCCTAGTCCTGCCTCTTTCCCACTTAAAACATGGATGTACCTTTTCCCCGTTGAAGACAGCCTTACAAACAGCTTATTCGTAATGGGAACAACTTTTTGGATAAACACCTGTTGATCATCACGTTCACCAAAGGGTCCTAGAGGAAAAAAAGGAAAGATCACTTGTTTGTTTGTTTCAATCCTCTCACCTTTTTCCCCAAACAGTTCTGAAGACCCAGACTCATATGAGTATGACCACTGCAATTTCAAAGTATCAGGAGCAGGGAGTCAAAGATGACCAGTAGCTAGCAAAAGCCATCCAATGGTCAGCAGTCTCTAAAGATCCAAATCAGTTTTTGCTGTTCTAAGAGACACACATTCTTAAGTTTACTGTATGTTCCTGGAGGAATTACTATGTCAGCACAAACCCTACATTAGGTCTCTATAATAACAGTAACTACTTTGTTATTTTGCAGCTCCTACATGTCTAAAGGCTTAATATTACCTCTTGTAATAGTACTGACCCCAGCCTGTGTTCACAGGGCAGCCTATTCATCAAAGGTTCATTTGCAAAGCTCAGACCACCAAGGAATCTAAACTACCTGTCTACCCATATTTACCAACACACATTCCTTCAGTACCTTGCTACAGCAATGTGCTAGCACCCTTTGCCTCTGTATTTGCAAGGCTTCAGTGAACTTTGTCACGACTTCAAAGTCATTTAAGAATTTTTTCCATGCCTTGTTTAACTCCAGCTGAACAGTGAACTACAATTTGCAGTAGACCAAATGTTTGCTATACTCATCTGCTTAATACAGTCTCCTGTGCTTTCTCTCATTCTGTAGTTAACTAATCAGAATTGAAATGCTACATCAGTTTGCTCAAGGAAGATGTATAGTATCTGTGTTCCAAAGACTTTTTTGTCCCTTTTTCTGTCATTCAGAGTAAGTCCTTTAAGTGTACTCACTCTCTACATCCTAAATAATAATTCCAAGTGCATCTTACAGATCCTTGCCATCGTTTCAAAGGAAGAGCAGTGTATAAGAGCTTACACTCATCATCTTGCATGTTACAGGACTGAAGGTCTGTTAAACTATTATAAGACTAGTGAAGGTACAGCAACAGCACAACCCAGAGACATCCTACCAATGTCATTTCCAGAACAGTAACTGCCATGACTCTCTGCTTCCTCCAGGGATAAGATTTTGAATGATGCAAGAGGTGTTGAGCCTGGCTGAGTCGAAATCATACCCCGGAACCGAGTCACAGTCCACGTCCGGACATGGTTGTTATCAGCACAAACTAGAAAGGAAAAGATGTGCATTTACAAGGGATGACAAAGCATTTAGATAAACTTCTCTAATGATCATTTATGTGATAGTTTTTCAAGACTGAGCAATCAAGAATTTAGTCAATGTGAGGTCACACAGCATCTCCAGACAATTTTCTAACAATCTACAAATTCTTGCTGATGTCCTATTTTCTATTAGTTTTGCTTCTTCACTCAGAAATTCAAAAAACTGGGACAAGTACAACACCAAACTAAGGTCTGGTCTAGCATCAATAGCCTACAGCCCCTTTCAATCCCCTGTGTGCAGATGCTAGGACAAGATGTCATGAGAGCAGCCTGGCAGCAGAACCCTCCTCACACAACAGCCCTATTCCATTTAATTCCTCAATTAACTCAGTTTTATACATACAGATATGCCCTCTCCTGGTACTGAGGGTTTAGCAGCAACTTGCAGGGGAACAGATGACCTCTGGGCTGTTTATTTGCAGTATAATTGGATACCATGGTCCTGTTCCTTTTTTTAAAATAACAGGATAGCAGCAAGATGTAAACCAGTTCTTTGCCATGCCCTGGCTGCTGGATTCTAGATGAAATAGATTTTTACAGAGGAAGGAGTGACTGCATCTTCTCTGCAAGTAAGACACGTTCCTAAGCATAAGACCAGGACAAGCAGAATAGCACAACAAACACTCAGAGACTGCTGAGAAAAGAAACAGAGACAACCCTTTGAAGTCACAGGAAGGCTTTTTCTAGGGCCCAGGAGGAGATGGTGCACATTTTGCTGCAGCCCAAAAAGCTCCTGAAAGGCTGTTAAAAGAAGACTAGTCCTGAAGGACCTGCACACAACAATAAAACTTGACAGAGATACATTTGTTTACAAACCCTTTCATTTCTACAAATGGCAATTTTGGAATAAGAGACAAATGAAAGAGTGAGTTGTTCTAGTATCTGGTCAAATAAAACTTGGGCTTTTCAACTGCTAAAGGCTTTGGAAAATGCTTACTTTAAGAAAGAGGATCCAAGCAAATCTAGCCCTTCCCCTGCCCCCAAATCTGTCCAACTCATTTCTATGACATGTGGGAACGATGCAAGTTACAGAGCATAGCATACAAATTCTGCATTGCTCAGAGGAGGGGAGAAGCACCAATTCGCATCTGTGCACACATTACCTGACACGAGGTGTTTCTCTGAGAGCATGATCTTCGTGACAGGGCTTCGATGAACCGTGAAGGTCTGAAAGAGCTGAGGGCCAGACCCGACTGTCTCAGGGTGCTGTACAATCACCCTCACTGCTCCAGAGCTGGTGCCATATGCAATCTCAATCCAGTTGCCACTTACACCTAAAACAAGCAAGAACACAGTTGGTTTCCCCAGGAACAAAAGCTTGGCTTACTTGGGGCCAGGGAGGGAGACAGTAGAAAACAGTATTTCCAAGCTCCCACAGTAAGAAAGCTATGTTTTTTAAACACTTTTTACTCATTATTTTCCCATAAATAGGGAGGGCATTTTGCCACTAAAACGACCCCAGGTTTGTTCAATTCCATACTACATTCTTCAACATTGTCTTAACAAAAGCCTTCTTTCCCATTCTCTCCTCCCTCCTGAAAGTGAAAGAAGAAATGGATAAAGTCATATGGTCAGATATTTTGGCACTCCTCACAGTGATATGGTCTATATGTGCCAGGTAACGTTTATTTTTCTGCTTTAGTTGGAGGCAAATGGGAAAGCAAAGCAAAAACAGAAAGCACTACAGTTCAAGAAGTCACTGCGGTATCAATATTATTATGTGAAAGTAACCACTTTCTCCCAGTCTGGGCTTTTTTGAGTTTTACTTTGCTTTGGGTTTTTGTTGTTGCTATTGTTTCTCTTCTTAATTTAAAAGATATCTGCACCATAATTACAAAAGCATCATCAAGCTGCATACGGAAATGTTTCTTAGCATCTTGGTTACAAAGTCAGACACAACAGCAAGGCTGTGTCTCCCCCAGTTCAGCACAAACTATTTCAGCAAATACAATTCATAATCTAAGTGCCTCTCTGGTGCAAAAGGCTTAAAACCAACCAAGATACATTAGGCACAAGCATTAATATATGAATACATGTCAGTATATATGTATCTATTTATACAGATTACAGGTGTGAGGGAAAACAGCTATGCCTAGTGTTCATCATTCATTTGAAGATGATTAAATGAAGAAAAATTCTTTGTTTATGTCAAGGGCTACCTTGTGTGCTTTAACCCTGCTAAGCAGCAATAGGAAAAGTCCATTTAGAAAACAGAAAAGCACATTTCTAACAGACTCTCAGTGAAGAGACAGTGGTAGAATACTGACTTGTTTTAGGTGTGAGGTAGACACTGAGAGCTGTTATAGCATCATTGGAGGGATCATGGTACAATTCTGTCACAAGAAGATCATTGTCTTTCATTCGAAGTGGGAACTTCTGCATGTCTGTGGGGAGGAGACATTTACTCTCATTAGACAGAGTTGTTCTGATGCAACTTAAGTCAACTAAAGAGTGTAACACAAAAGCAGTAGCACTTCCTTTTTATTCCACCCTGCTCCCATTTCTTACCTATATAGTAGATAGAACCATTGTTACAGCCCAGCAGCAGGAAAGACCCAGCAGTATCATAGCTTGTGATAGGAACAACATCCTGAACCTAGCACAAATAGAAAGGAAAAAAAAAAATCAAATCAAGAATTTAGGTTGCTACTTCCTCAGTTTTCAGACATTTTTGGTGTATTTTGTCGAACATCACTTGAGTTTGGTACTGGACTGAAGGCATTGTGCACACACTTGCATGTACAACATCATTCCTGAAGTACTGCATATTCCTCTACCAAATTGGATCTGAAGTCCTGGAGCTCAGCAGACACATGCAGACAAATCAGCACAACTGCTCTGGAAATCCTTCTCTGTGTGAAGGAACAAAGCTTCGAGAGTGGCACCTAAACCATGTTTTCAAAAGTAGATTTTTTTCCCATATGTCAGTGAGTGTATTTCACCCTTTCTGTCCTCTCCCTTCTTCCATTTCTGACAAGTCCTTAAGAGATTTCTGGACCAAGGAACTAGATGTTACCTCTCTGTGCCTTCTTTTATCCCAAGTTTTGTATCTCTCTGCCAAACTATGGAAATCTCTGCTTTTAGCAGATATATAATGAGGAGTAAAAATTCTTGTTCCATTACAGTTTCTCACTTCCAAGACACAACCACACCAAGCAAACTGGAAGACAGCCCTGTCATATTTTACTTACTGGTCTACTACTCAAGGTGAGGGATTACATGTGCCCTTTCTTTGCCCTCTAGGATTAAAAAAAGGGCTTATTCCTCCAAGTGGGACAGAGATTTCAGAGTTTTAAGCAAAGAAAAAGTTTAGCTTATCCTAGGTAAGGTGTCCTATTTCAAACAATTCTTTTTTGCTTCAGCCCTGGGGAGGAAAAAGCCAAAAGCCATTTTATCCAGAGCAGTCAAACATACACAGTGTCATGGTATTTGTCCTGTACTCTGTTTCAGTCAGTTCACTTAATGGACATTGAATACTAATTCATGGACATTTCAGCCTAAGTTCTCATTTCTCTCTGACCAGCAGCATCCTTCCAATTGCTACAGAGGCTTGAAAAATCATTTGCAAAACACTTACAATGAATCAGTTGGATAAAAGCAAAACAAACCAACTAAAGAAACTTCCCCACATCCCAAAGAACGCAGACTCTAAACCAGTACCCCTTCCTAATTTAAGGATGGTCTGTAAGCCACTAAAACATATTGTAAATATCATCTTCTTTCCTTCTGTAGCAGATAGGAACACCAGAGGTGATTTAGCAGCTGCCATCTGCCAAGATGAGAGCTTTTGTTAGGAAACAGAGCAACCCTGTACAACAGTCACTGGTAAAGCATGGCCAATGAGAGCCCTCACTTTGCCTAGTAGGATTTTGTGTCACACTCTACTGCTTTATGTTACCTCTTACTCTATAGCACTTAATATTCTGCTTCCTTTAAGCTCTCCTTTGCTAAGAATTTCATTACTAATGTATCTAGCACCCACACCCTCCTTCTCCTCCTTTTACCCTGCAACTGAAACACTGCCCAAGGAATAAGTACTAGGGAAACCACCTCAATAGTCTGCTCAAATCTCCTAGAAGGGAAGAAGATGCAAGAATCAAGAAGATGCAGAGATCAGAATTATATCTTATGTACATCAGAGATCACATAAGGAAGAATAGATTTGCACAAATGAAAGTAGAACTTAGAAATACACCTGAAAGAAGACAAAGTTGTTGCTCTGAAATGGGGCATCAGCACACTGTTCTACAAAAACCTCTCTCACTGAAGCAAGTATGATTGCATACTAAGTCTAGACCTGTGAGCAACTCATGGAAAGCAGTCAGTTAAATATCAGATATTCTCATTAGGAATTCCAAGATCAAACCTGCCACTTTACATATTTATGGGGTTCTTCAAGAAAAGAATGTGTTCTAAAGGAATATTAAGATCTACAGGAAGACATTTGTAGGTTATTTTGGGGTTTTTTTACTAACAAAAGAGCCCAAGATACAGAATGCACCTTGAAATGCTACTGTTTTGGGCTTTTTGTTTGTTGGTTTGGTTTTATGTGGGTGGGTTTTGTTAGTTTTGTTTGTTTGATTTTGTTTGTTTGCTTATGAAAGAAGCTATTCTCATCCTCTTGAAAAAAATTTTTTTTCAAAAAAAGCCAGAATATTTTATAGACACACTGGCATATAAGCCTCTCACATATTTCCTACTCTTCAATGAGAAATGCTTTCACCAAAGAATAGTCAGTCAAACTGAAGAACTATTCAGGTGATCCCAAAGATTTCTGTGACTCCCCCAGAAACAAAGACGATGAATGGGACATTAGGTTTTATTTCTTGTGACTTGCTCCTTTAGAAAATACTGTTAAACACCAGCTTGCCACACAGCATTAAGTCGTCCCTTAACAGAAGATTTTGCAAGGCATCAGTAGAACTTTAAATAATGTTTTGCTTAATTCAAGGCCCTACTAACATGTCTCTGATGCAGAAGCAGTGCTGTCCCACACCTATTATCTGTGTTATTTGTTACCAGTACTGTCACTTAAGAGAACTTAGTCAGCAAACAGTGCAGCAGCCTCAGGTCAGTTCTGCCTCTTGAGATTTGCAAGGCATTTTTGGGATTTTTAGTGCATCCAGGTTTTGTGCCAAAGGTGTACATCCAGCTGCGTTACAAGCTTTGTTATTTGAATGCTCGACTGTTTCTCAGCCTCACACTGACTCCATGGATCTCTCTATTTAATGTGCATTCTGACATCAGGAATCAAATCAGTGCAGCCAGAAGCATCCACACACGACAGGCATTGTTAAAGTAGAGTCATGTGTATTTCTGTTGAAGAAGAGTCTCCTACTGTAAAGCAGCTTTGGAGATTCCCAGATACCAGACTGCTCTCTTGGTTTCTTTCAGATGGTCCAGAAATCGCTGTCACACATTCCCCACAATTTTATTTCTTATGATACTAGTGAATTTTTTACAAAGTTAATAATCCATAAAGAAGTTTAAATATATTGGTACCAATATATTGGTACATTTATTACCCCAAATCACACCACATCCTTTCATTTGAAAGCATGCTTCTTAGTAACATCAAACAAGTCAACATTCTGCTCACAAGCACAACACCCAGGTCATAAACTCCATAACACAAGTTAGGGCTGAAAACCCTATGATGAGCATTTCTCACATGCTTTTAGATTATTTTATTCTCGTTTTACTAGAAAGACACTCCAGCTTGTAAAAAGTGAGGTGGAACATTGAACAGACCTGCCAATGCTGAGTCACGGCGTTCCATACTCCGACTTTCCCTGTATGGCTTGTAGCCACCAACTGGTTGCCAATGAAGAAGAGAGCATCTACAGGCACTCCAAGACTGAACACTCCTGCAAAAAATGAAGAGGCTGAGAAGCTCATCTAAAATAAAGAGAAAAACACAGTAACAATGGAATCTCTCCATTATTATCACATCACATTTATTCCAGTAGCAAGTAAAGAACAGCCAAAACTGGGTTTGCAATGTGCTAAGTGAGGCATCATGCATGCAGCAAACTGGGTTCCAATGAATGGCAGTGTGATGCCATCTCTGCATCATTATTTGGAAAAGAGAAAGGAGGCAAGAGAAGCTAGAAGAGCTGTTATGAAATATACCAACATTTTTCTACAGCCATCAAGGACCCAAATGGCTTTAAAATAAATTAAAAAATTATATTAGAGCAAGCAGGAATTTTTGTTGCTTTGTGGTTTGTTTTTTTTTTAGCTGTGACCATGAAGCGTCATTTACAAAGGAGTAATTTCATGGGTTTTGCAAATTTGTGCCATACTAGTTTGCAATTACCTGTTAAAATATTACAAATTCTTGATGATATTTTTTTTAAGTCCAGTCAAGCAAAAATAATTTGAAAATGGATTTCAGGAACTAAATATGACTAAAAGGCTTCAGCCTTACTCTTGGAAAAAGACTAAACAACTCAAATATGACCGTATTTGAATACATTCTAATTTCTCTTTTAGCAGAAATACTTGAACTCAGAAAAATAAGCAGCCTGCAAAAGCCTGCTTCTTTCTTTCCATCCCCAGATCTTTTATTTGGTTTTGGTCCATAAGCAGAGTGTACAGGTTAACAGGCTATTAAAACTTGAAGCTATATAAGGAAGCAGTTTTATCAATCATCACATACTATTCAAATTGGAAGATAAAACTTGCCAGCAAATGTTGGCCTTCCAAGTAAAGGAAATGTGTCATCAATAACATTCCACTTAATAAAAATCAAAACAATGCAGTGCTTGACAGGCATTGATGGCTGCGGTTGTAGTTGACCTTAACATCTGAGGCCTTCCACAAAATTGATCCTTTCTTCAGAGCTTCCAAGTTTCATCATAGATCCAACATGAATAACTTTAACTGAACTGCAAACTTGGATAGCATACTACATTTTGTACTACTTATTGTCCATGTATTTAAAAGTTACAGCATACTCAAAAGGTCTGAGGTAATTTCCAAGTTTGCCAGCTGTGAAGTCCAGCAAACTGGCCCTGTAATTAACTTGGTTTGTAAATAATTCTAGGCCATGTTTTTCTGTCCAGTGAGTACAAAAATACTGGGGATACATTACAACACCAAAGTGTCAAGCTTCACTCACAAGTTTCCTATTCCATCCTGCTCACTCTATATATTTATATAACTTCTCACTAATCTACCTTAACTACAGCAGATAGATGTTGTCAAAACAAGAGTATCCAATAGCTGGTAAATTCCTCAACATTGTTTAGACAAAATCAAATGAACAGACTGTCATTCCCACAGAAGAATCAGCCCTCTGTAACATCCAAAAAGGAATTTGAGGAAGTTGTTTTAATTATGGTGCTAAACCATTTTCCAGGGCCAAGTACAATCATTCAATGCAGATAAGATTCAGCAGTACAGGGCACATGAAAAAGGCAGTAATAAAAAATCCACAGAAACAACTAGAATTGATTACTCCAGAGAAGGATGAGGTTCAAGGAAATCAAGGAAGACAGCTTGAATGGTCTGAAGGAATTTGAAGTGTCAGTCCTGCTTAGGCTCAACAATCTTGAGACTTGTCCACGGGGGAGACAACACTATATGTAATGACAGGCTCTTGTCCTAAGGGTCCCTCTCAGTAAAATACTGCTTACAGCAGCAAGCCAGCAGCAGTGTCTTATGTAAGTAATATTGAAAGGGAAGAAAGCACTCTGGGAGAGCTCTATCACAAAGATGCCAGCCCACACAATTTGCTGGGGATGGTGTCGCCAGGCTCCAGCAACTGTTTGGAACAAGTAGTTTCTTTCACAAGATGACAGCAGTGTACTGTATCTCTAACACAAAGCAGCACTGCAAGCATTTGTCTCTACAAGGAAACAAAACAGCTACATTCAAGTTATAACTATTAAATACAAGCATTTTTTTTAACCAATCAACATGACCTATTACCCAAAAGAACAGCAGTACATTTTGGTCAGTGTCAGTCTGACTAGGAATTCCATCCTGTAGACACTTTCTGTCTGCTTCCCCCCTCCTCCTGCCCCAAGTGGCAATTATTCTGTTTCACAGTGTCACTTGAATGCAGTACAGCCTGGTTAGCAAAAGTTCTTGCTTCAGTTTTGTTGCAATTTTTAGTCATAGTCTAGGCTATCAGAACCTTATGATACTGGCATATTTTAGAGTTTTGAAAATGCAGGAGGACTGTAATGGCACAGTGCTTAAAGCAATGCCTGTTACAGGAGTACAGCTGTCACACCAACTCTTCCCTGTCCTTAAGATTCAGTCAAAGGGAGCAAAAGAGAAGAAAAGGCTTCTCAGATCTGACTGTGTTTACTGGAATTTCATAGTCAACTGTAAGACACACCTTTTGTATTTCTTTTAAATACAATGCAGTCTCCTTTTCCATTTTGCTGACCATGTTTATATATAAGAACTCTATGAGTCACAAGTAAAAGACCAGTACACAGCTCACACAAGACCTTTGCCTTTCCTCATCTTCAAATATGACTTAGTGTTTCCACACATTCATGTGGAAAAAAAAAAAAAAAAGCAGCAGCCATTAACATAGCTAGAAATTGCCTGAGAATCTGTCAAATAAGCTCTTCTTTAAAGGCACATGGGTCAAAACTTGAATTTGGTAATTCAAGTTTAATTAATGGCTACTATAATTCTCAAGGCTTCAACTATGGAAACACATCTAATAACAAATTAGCTCAGCATTAAGTTTCAGAGAAAAGTGCTCACATAACCAGACTGCTGTCATACTTTGTTATGTTTGTATCTACTGCCAGAGGAAACAGACATTACTGGCACAGCAGTGGTTATTCAACCACCAGGGATTAGACTACAGGAAGTTCCAAATACCGTTCCCTTCAGTGCCTCCCAAATTTGCCCTGTATTTGAACAGCAATGACTCAGACAAGCCATCAGATCAGTACCAAGGAAGATTTACTTCTGGAAATGTCTTCTTGCTGTTTCTAAAGCTTAAAATTGTGTGCCCTTCAGTGCGAAGGTGTATAAGCAGCAATCCCTGCATGCTTAAAGGAATAGTGTGGGCTTTCTTCCCACCCTGACACCCAAGTTATAAACTCACGAAATTTTCATCTTCCAGACTCCATTTATGAACCACATTTGACAGAGAACTGAAGTATTTTCGTCATCTCTATGTAAAAATGTGGCTTTAATAACACAAAGGAAAGGAAAGAGCAGAATCACTTAGTATCTGTAGGTTTCCCCCTCCAAAGCTTAGTTCCTTTGTGTTACGGCCTAGATTGAAATGCAAGTCTAGGGAAAATTTGAACTCTTAATTTGAATTTTTACACAAAAACCTCAAACTGAACAGTAAGTATTCGTTACTATCTCCTCAGTAAACACAGCATTCTTTTATTCTCCACCTCTTTGATTTTGAGACAGGATTCCTGGTGCAGAACTGAAGGAAGTTAAAACACTAACAGGTTAACTGTACTATAGCTTGTTTTGTCAATCTGTGAAAGTGAACACTGAACACCAGAAATCACACATACCTCAGAACAAGGTCTCAGACTTCCTTCTAGTTAAACACACACACAAAAGAAAAAACAAAGCAGGTAATGATAGTTACCAATTTCACTGCCACTGCCACCATCTTGAATGCTCCACAAGATAATGCTACTCTCCGAGGCAACTGCAACCATCTTGTCCTTGTCCCCATGAGGTCCTCCAACCACCTTGGCATTGAGAGCCACCCGCTCAATGGTCCAGTCCAGATAAGGACTGGTGAACACCTGCTGCCACCCAGATGACTCTTTGATTCTGGAAGGGCAAAGGAAGAACAGGGAGCAGATGTCAGAGACTCAGGAACAGACAGCCCAGTCAAATCCTGAACCAGTGTGGATGATTCAGTCTTACAGTCTAAGCCACAAACTTCAAATTCTAGTTAAGAACTACAGCCTACAAGAGCTGCATTTTTTCCTATTTTGAAGTCTGATATTGCATATTATTTCAGTGCTTTGCTGAAATCCTGTGCTGGGCTTTTTCTTAATATAAGCACATCTGAAATAAAAGTCATAAGATGAAGCCAAAAGCTTGGGCTAACAAACACTAGATAATGAGGTTCATCATAAGACTTTAGAAGAAAACTCTATTAATCTCCTTATTTATGATGCAAGAAGCCCAATCATGCTTTAGCATAAAGCTCTGCTCTCCAGACACATTTTCTGTTTATGGTATACTGTAAGCAGATAATACTGAATTGACTGTAAGCTTTATTTTTAGAGAATAATTTCCCTGTGCATTTTTAAGACTTACATGGTGTCAGCACAATTTACCTTACCTAAATTCAGGCAATAATTTAGATACTTTGCATGGAGCTAAAGCAGACTAGATGTCTGCAGTCAAGTTATGTTAAAATTAAAATAATGTCAAGAAATGTTAAAATTAAAAGCAGAAAGGTATGTGCACTTCTTAGCATTGTTGCCATTATTTCACTTCAGTGTTGCATCCTGCCTGGAGCTGAGGCACCCCAGACCACTGTGCTCCACCCATGCAACATGCAGAAGTTGTAGTGAAAAGATTTAAGAGCACAATTGCAGTAGAAAGACTTTGAATGCAACCAAGACATTCTCACAAACCTTATGATCAAATTTTAAAAGACTTGTCATACTTCAAAATTAAAAAAAAATATTATCTTTAAGATGCACTGTACTTTGCTCTAGAAGAATGGAGGAGGGAAAATTCCATCATTGTATTCCTAGAGCTCCTTAGAGCTCAGGCTTTGGAAGAAAAAAATAATACAAGACTGCTACCTTGAGTCTCTGTGAAGAAAAGCAGCACTTTAAACTGGCATGTTGAACTGCACCCTCTCTCACCAGCCATTCAAGTTTGACATGGTTCATCAAAAGCATCGCTAATGACATAATTTCAATGGCAACAAGTCTTGTTAAGTAGTTTACCAAGCAAGCAAGAGGCAGAATCTTTCACTTAAAGTGAGCTATCAACCAAGGAAAACAGTCAGAGATAAAATCCTAAGAAGGGGACAATTAGCAGAAAACCAGCTGCAAATCATTGCCCCTTTCTCTGTTAAACCATATGAAGCATAACTGAAAACAAAAACACTAAGCAGAGCAAGGGAACCTACATTTAATACAAATTAAAGCCAAAAAAAAAAAGCAAGTTAGACGTGATTTAAGTTACAAAGTTAAAGCAACTGAGTTAGTATTCTAGAGAGTGAATAAGGCAGCAAAGTGTGGCTTTAGCTTGGCAATAAGCAGAAAGAAGCTGTTCACATTACATTCTTTTCCCCTCTGTTTCTGAACCACAGTATGACAGCCATGTTATGTTGGTCTGGACAGCAGCTCTTGTTAAAACATTACTTTCCATCCAAAATTAAATCAATTAAATCAAGACTATGAGATGTGAACTAAAGATAGCTTCTGTAATGTGGAGGTATTGCTTATCTTCGCCTGACCTTAAAAAAAAACCAGTTTGTTTTCAAGACACTGAAGACATTTTTCAGCCATCCAAGTGAAGTAGCAAACATTTAACAGCTCAGCTCAGCAAAAAAACGTGAAGACAAGGTAGCAAAATTATGTAGCAGAAATTCATTAACTGTTTCAGCTTCCTTGACAGTGTAACATCACACACTGTTTCCAAACTCACAGCAGGAAAATGTTTAAAATTAATTTTTTCATTGAAAACCTGCTTTAAAACAGGCTATTGAAGCAGTTATATTGGAGTCAATTTGCAACTTTTTCAACAGTATCAAGAACTGACATCAAAGCAAAATCTGAGTTCCTACCAAGCACTTTATTTTCACCAAAAAAAAAAGCAGCAACTCATATTCATAGGATGAGACTGAATGCATTTATCTACTGCTATTTCAGAGTAAGCATTTTGCTTTGCTCTTAGCCAATAATAATATTTTTTTTATCTTCCTGTAAACCAACAAGCAGCTCTATTCCTACCTGTAGCAAACAGCAAAATGGGCATAGGCAGCTACTATCCAATTGTGGTGGCCAGCTACTATTAGGACTTTGCGTGGGTCCACAGGGAATCCTAAAAACAACAAAGCTGAAGTCAGGCAAGTGACGAGTATTAGATGAGCAGAGACATCTATAACAGGCTAGAGCCCTCTGCTAGGATGTGCAACAGAAACTTTGATGATTAACTTTCTCAAGAAACATTTTCAGCAAGATTCTTTTTCGCAGGATTGCTCCTCACAGCCTTGGTATGCTACAGAACTAATGCTTGAAGAATGCACCTTTTACCTCCTTTTACTGCCTGCTTCCAAACCTCTAGTGGCTCACTAAGAATCAGCAATTCATATCCTTCTTTTATATTACATAGATTTGCCTTTAACACAGTCTAGATTTGCCTAACACTGCTACGATTTACAGGATTATGACAGAAATACAACACTTCTAACAGCATCATTTTGCTTGCAAAGTCAAAAGCTGGAAAATGACAGAATTCAGGTCTATCTCACTTACAATCTTTCTGTGAAGACTATCATTACTCTGAAAACTTGACTCTTGCAGGGCAAGTGAGGCACCAAGAGCAAGAAAGTGGAAGAGCAGGAATTAGGCCCTGAACAAAGACTAAAGAGACAGTAGCCTCTCTGGTTTTTATTATGGTTTTAGTACAGTATAAAGCATATGTCTAAGGGGCCATGCTAAGACTGCATGAAGAACTTTGATTTGCCTTTCTCTCAAGCCTCACACCTGGACTGTGCAGCAGTGAGCCTTCAATACTCTATAGGGAGTAGTGTTTAACTAAGTATTCAGCAATTTTAACCAGGCAAACACAGAATAGCAGATTTAAATCAGATACAGCCACAGAGTTCTTATTTCCCAGAGACAAGCATCTTTGCAATTTGCTTTGGTTTTAAAACTGGCACTCCTCACCTAGTCTGACTGTACCTTCCCCTGTACCAGCAAGCGTAGGCTGGACACCACCTCCATGCATCTCACTCTCATTCTGACCCGTTCTGATGTCAGTTGGTGGCCCAGCAGGATTATTTATCTTACGGCTGGGAATGCCTGTTAAAAAAGAAAAATGTTTTGTGTCCCTCCTTAAAATGCAGCAATATAACAGATATTAGTTCACTTTAAAAATACAGGATTAACACTTGTGCATTTTGATGAAAATTTAATTTATCTGCTACAAGAAACAGGCAACACTGTAACACTGAAACAGAAAATGCTTTTGCTCTCTATGTCGACATTCACCATCTAAGGAATTATCTTCAGAAAACTTGTCAATAATTGGCAAGATATCCTTTAGACTTCAGGTTAATGAACTGTGTTCATCTCTACAGAGAATTAAAGATGTCTAATAGGTACTCATTTTGGTAAGGAAAGCTCATTAGTGGTGGTTTGTCACCTAGGCAATAGGACACCCAAGGTAACTCTACATTCAGAAAGAAGAAAGCACCTCATGCTGAAATTAAACTGAAAGGCTCCTGAAGAACCTCTGCTCTAGTCTACAACCAAACACAGCCTGCTTAGTACTAACATGCCTCACCCCCTGCCCAGTATTCTGAACATGCTGTTTGTTACAGCACAGAGATCAAACTCCTAGGTTTCAATCACAATAATGTCCAGTCCAACCATTTGTCCTTAGCTTTCCATAGGAAGGCTTTCTCAGAAGAGATTGACAGCCAGGGTACGCACCTCAGCCAATCATCCCCACAAACCAAAGCAGCAAGTGACAGCAAGCAACATCAGACCATGAACACAAGAATACCTGGAGGAGGTAGGTAGCCATGAAAAAGGACACTGCCACAAGATGAGCGTTCCAGTTCTTCACATAGTAGCAATCTTCTCACTAAGGAAGAAATCCAGATATGACCACAGCTTTCACTTCCTTGGAAACATTACATTATTATTATTATTTAAAATATCCTTCCATTTTTAAAAACTTTTACTTTGAAAATCTTCAGGGTCGCAACTGCCCAGGATTTGTCAGTAGACCTTTACTACAATAATAAATATGAGTTCACATTAAGGAAAAAAAAAAAAAAAGTTACCTAAAGGAGTGATTCCATAGAATTCAGCTTCATGCCTGAGAACATTAATACTCACTCCCCTACAGAAATAGAAAAAAAAGAACCAAAAACCAACAAGAACAAAGTGAATCAATACATTGAATATAAATCTTTCATATAACTGGATATTACAAATCTAAATATCAAGCTACCTAACAGTTTATAGAATTACCACAAAATGCATTCAACATGTTGATGTTTGAGAATTTAAAGTGATCTTAATTTGACTCAATTTTCATTAAAATAAATTTACAGAAACATTCCAAGAAGTGGTCTGCATTACAAGAATCTACTAACAAAATAGAATGTCACCATTTCTGCCTCCACCATGACATAGATATACTCTAGGCATGGCCCAACATCTGTGAGGGAGCTGCGCCACATACCAGGCACCAAACTAGATGAGTAAGATGAAATATTTATCACTTGAACAAGATTTCTAATGCTTCTGATTGAAATGAACTTCTTACCGTAAGTCCAACTCCTTTGTGCGAAGAAAATTTAAAATGGGTGCAAATGCTGCTGGATCTCGATCAATAAATATCTGCAAAGAAAAATTTCTGGCCTTGAGTACTATTATGGAGCAACCATCAACTAAAGTGCTATTTTATGCTGAATGTGGGAAAGAGGAGTTGAAGATGAGGAAGTGAACAGAAAAACAAAACTCAAAGATTTTGAGCCTCTTATTTGTTCTCATTATTCTACTGTCCACTAATTTAACTTTCCTAAAGAACATATACACATGGCACTTAATAAATCTATTCTTTAGGTTCTAGTCTCCACACAGGACAATGGATGCTTTCACTTTCTTGCATGTGTTCAATATGCAGTAACTATAATAAGATCTCAAGAGAGGTTTTGACTTTATTATATTCAATTACCATCAAAACTACCTCTACACTTTTAGCAAAGTACTTGTGTGCCTTACTATTGCTCAACAACATTACTGTAACTACAATTTCCCATTTAAGAATATCATACCCACAGACTGAAATGGCCATGCTACACATTTTTGCCAAAAAAAAAAGTGCTACATTTCCATGTTGGATTACTCAACTACACATGCTATGCCTGTCTAATGAAAATTACACCTCCCTGCAATACAGCAATTAGCATTTGTTCTGTTTAAGAAAAGTAGAGTTGCTGTTTTTCTGCATTACCTGTACAATGCAGAATTAGCATAGAAATATGTATATTGTTCAGCTTCACTTAGCTTGAAACAAAGATGAGAACCAAGAAAGCCAGAGATGTCACTTGTCTTCGTGAAAGTTTAGCCTGACTTTTAGCAGTGTAATTCCATTAGCACCCACAGTGAAAATGCTTTAGGAGACAACCTAACCAAAAGGTTAATAATAAATAATAAAAACCTAACCAAAAAATAATATCAAATTAATGAGTTACAGCATGTTCATTACTCACAGCACCAGTTTCATCCTTTAGTGTTGAAATTCTTCCGCTCAGCAAACTGAAAAAAGAGGAAATTTTCATCAGATGTCTCCCAGAAATGTACTGACACAAACACGGTTGGAACACTCTGGGTCAGTTAGCTCTCCTTGGTTACATTTTGGTAACACAGTTTATCAGAGCAAACAAAACAGCCAGAATGCTGGAGGAGTGAAAATACCTCTCCTGGACAAAGGTGAAGTATCTGCACACCTAAGGAAAGACTCAGAGCTGCATCATAAGGACCTTCAGATTCCCAAAGAAAATAGACACAAGACCTCACCGCAAAAGGATGAAAAAGTTTGTCCAGGCACTTAGAGGGCTGTGTAGTTTGTTAAAATCTAGTTAAATTGGTAAAAAGCTGGTGGACAAAAGTGGGATGAATTTGTTTTTACACAATTCTACTTCAAAGGTTTTCTCCCATAAGATCAAAGTACTTTTTCTCCAGACCCATATAAAACACAATGTCAAAATCTCACTTTACAGGTAAGATGGACACCAACAGCTTTCATCTGATTCTGCATGACAACTATCTGAGATTTTCCAGTATGGGATAACTTTCAGGACAACCACCTTAGACAGCATATTTCATGTTGAGAGACTGGGGAATAGCATGAGAATTCCTCCTTGTGCCTTTCCTTGCATGCCTCAAAGAAGGTGACATTTCCCTGGCATTTCATTTATCTACATTTCAGTAAAATAGGAATAGGAAATGCTGCATATGTCAGCTGCCAGGCTTTTACTGGGAAAGACTTCTTGAATATAAAAATTAAAGGTAAGGAAGCAAAATTGCCAGCATTTAGGTCTTCCTTTGTGGGTTTAGGATTAACTGGGGTGATAGAGGTACGGCAGCTGCAGAACAAAATACAAACCTGCAGAACTAGTAATGGCAGTGACATAAAAGGAGGATGCTCAATAATTCAACAGCATCACAAGTTAAAACCCTTGAAACTTTGAGTTAACTCGGAGTAGAGCAATAACTCAAAAAACCCCCAAACAAAACAAAACCAAAAATGCTAAAGGCACTGCTAATGCCAGTATGATCACAAGTGGTAACAGCCCCAGCCAGTGGCATGTCCCTTTCCAGCAGAACTGGAGGTTATTTCCACAATACTCCACCTAAAATGTGACAGCTCCTCAGCACATATAAGCTGCCATGGCTAAATTCAAGCAAGAAGATGCCTCTTGGGTAACAGCTTACTTCAAATGAACCTGTCCCATTGCTTGAGATGAGGGGAAAGCATTAAGGACACTAATACTATTTACAACACAAATTAAAAACTGAGAACATAAATATTTTTTTAATGACTGTTAATTTGTGTTTGTTAAATGTGATGATATATTACAAATACCTGGAAAAAAATGAGTCTGGAATCCACATCAGTGTTTGTCTTGAAGTGCTGAACCTATGAAAACAAAGTTACAAGTTCAGATTCAACTGTAAAATTGGAAAGAAGCCTGCTTTATCTGAAATTCCTTGATATGTCCTACAAAGCTAACATCAAACAGGTTTGGAAAGTTTGAGATGTTTAAAATACCTGCAACAAGTCAGAAGTTGCAGACTCTTTGCACAGATTGTCCTTCAGCATGAAGCAGGACTGTCTGGAGACCCCAAAAGTATCATTCTTTATATGTTTGTAACACACTGTCCCAAACATCCTGGTCCTCACTCTTCAACAGTAATGCTTGCAAAAAAACAAGTCCACAAAACCCAAACACTGCTCCATACACACAAAACCCAAACATTAAAATATATATTTATCATCAGTGTGCTGTATTTCTCAATAACCGCGTGCTACTCTGCTGCTCTTACTTAGGACTGAAAGGGTGCTACATTATGCACTACAAAAGACTACAGTGAGTTTCAAGTTAATATTTTATAGGAACATGAATTATTTGCCATTTTGCTATCTGGGCCCCTCTTGGGGAAGAGGTAGGGGCAATAACAATAACAGTTAAAAGAAAAAGACCATTACTTACTCTGAACCATATTGTGAAATAACATAAATTATAATATTACTTATGATGCCAGACAATACTGTACACAATAAATAACTATGGATTATTTTATACTACTTCTGGTTTTGATTTAACGTGAAGGAAGACAACTGAACTGGCAGCTTGGACAATGAGCTCATGCTCTGCCTCACTCTCTGGCTGTACATATCTTCTTACTAGTGCCATGACTAAGAAACCTCTGGTGACCTCTTCATTAATGGACAAAAAAGCTATGCAAAAGTAAAATTCCATTACAACTTGTCATCTAGTACAGGATTACAAAATACAAAATATTTTTGGAATAAAAATGCGTAGTCATAACTTATCTAGTTTTCACTGTTAGTATTTTCCAGGTTTGAAAGGGGGAAAAAAAAGCAAACAAACCCCATTACTTTATGCCCCCTAAGAGGCAGAAACACAAAGGCTATGTGGAGCTATATAAAACGTGGATTGTGCATCTGCTCACTGCAAACATAACAATGGCAAATCTGTTCTTAACAGAAAACCTGCAGTGTCAGTGTTCTAAGCACGAGCATGCACAAAGCCTTTTCTGAAAAAAAAATTACAAAGCACTTCTCTAATACACTTCTAAGTAGTTTTGCCCAGCTTTTCTTATCAGTAATACAGGTCACTACCTCTGTCTACTTTAAGAGTAAGGGATGATTCATTTAACTATATTATAGCATGTGAAAACAATGAATTACATTAATTTTATTCAGAATTAATCCAGACACTGCTTGTAACTATAGGGATTGATGCAGCATCACCATCGTCCTCTTTCAATTTCACCAGTGTGTTCAGACAGCCCCAGGATTTCCTGTCTGTAATTTAGCACCATGGTACCAGTTTAGGAAGCAATAACTCATACTAACATATACTTTAGGACTTTTAATACATAGACATTAATCTATGTAAACAACCAGACAGAGTCCTCCTTTCCAGGATGCAGAAAGAAGCTTAGCCAGCAACATTTACATGCATAGGTGTATCTGCAGCTCCATGCAGCGGTCAGACAGGCACCATAGAACGAAAACTAGGCAAAGCCAGTGCAATAGCCTCAAAAGACCCTTAAGCAAATGCCAGCTTAAAGTTGTTTTAAAGAAAATATTACAACTGGAAACAGATGTGCCAAGTGAAAGTTATAAAGTTATAAAACAGCCATTTTCAGAGTCTAGTGTCCTTGTGTAGTCACATTGTAACCAGAGGGAGATACAGAGTCAAAAGAATTCACCCAGTTTGATACAGTAATTTCTGGGAACGTTGACTGGCAAGAGACTTTTGTTGCCAGTAAAGGAATTCACAGAATTTGTGAGCTGGAAGTGACCGAGCCAATCACACACATCAGAGAAGCCCTGACCATCCCAGGGAGTAGTGGGGACCTCGTGTCTGAGCATGGAAAAGATGGGGTGTCTGTAGTACGTGCTCCAGAGTATAACTGGTGTCAGAAACAGAGGGGAGTGCTCATTTCCTCTTCTCATACAATTCTACAAACAACACTAAGAGTTTCAGGTTTCTAGTGAGAGTAATGAGAACTAATGAAGAGGAGGAAATGTGTGCAGTACCCTACTCTCACCCATTTGCTGTGCAGATCATCCACTCCACCATCAGCTAAAAGTCACCTGCCTTTGCAAACTGAAAAACATGGCTCAGGTGTAGTTTTCAGAGGACATGAAAGGACATTTTGGTCTTGCAAAAGACCAAAACTTCTCACACAGAAGTACTATAGTGCAGAGTCTCGCTGTTAAAGGGGAAACACCCATGCACACATTTCTTACTGCTTACATCCAAATGTTGACTAAAATCTAAACCTTCAGGTAGAAATTAATTGCATGCACTTGTTAGTTTGCCTCATTGTTCCCACTTCTCTGTGTAGGTAAGCCCTCTGAGGGTGTGTATTTCTTCCCTGATTCGTGCACTTTTCATAATTTTCTGTTCTCTGCAGAGGCATTTAATAAGGAAAACAGCTTTGAGATTCCACAGATAATAAAATCCTAAAAGATGAACTGGCCTGTATTTCAGATGCAGAGTTCACCGAAGAATCTTATGCAGCATAACATGGTCCAAGCCTACATCAAAGTTACCCTGAAAGCATCATTACAGCTGAGTTTTGCCTTAGCAAGTTACAAGCAGTTTCTCTGGGTTGAACCAGGTTTTTAATGTCTTATTAAAACAAAGGAATTCCGCATCAATTTCCATGGCAATCTAGTTTAAGAAAGGCTACAGCACACAATTTAGTTATCAGATCAAGTCCATGCTCTGAGTAATGCAAGAAAATTCTTAAAATAGCAGTAGTAGTTCCTACTACTTATAGCTGGCTCCACGTTGTGCACATTACTTGGGAAAACACATTACTTCAGTTTCCACTAGCTACAGTAATCTGAATGATTTCATGCCTGAGTATTTTGACAGGAATGTTTGCACTGTTTATCACGCAGATTCTGACCACAGCTGTCCCACAATTCTCTGCCTTAGCCTGCCAAAACATCTACATCTGCCAGCTTCCACACTTCCAGGGTACATTTGAAAACAATACAGCTCTTTATCCTCGTAGATACCAGCGCTATCATATCAGCGATTTTAATATCGTGAGGCTGCTACACGGACTGTTTACTAGAAGCCTACGGGTGTGATGGCAAAGCTGCTATCCCTGAAGAAGCAGGATTCCCAGACTCTCTAAGGTGTACGTAGAGCAGGCTGCCCGGGCATCGCGGGCAGACACCCCGCGGAGCTGCCAACACGCCCCGTGTCCACCCGCGGGTACCCCCGGCCCCCGCAGAGTGCGGGGTGAAGGCTCACCCCGCCCGTCCCGC
>VXAX01005358.1:40077-67368 GCA_013399835.1 Leptocoma aspasia | reverse complement strand
GAAGGGGCCGGCGGGAGCCCGCCCGCCCCGGGAGCGGCGTCACGCCCGGGGCAGAGGAGCCGCGGCACCGGGGTTGTCGTCGTGTGTGGTTCTAAAGGAACGGGGAGGCGCCAGCGACCCCCGCCTAAAAGAAAGAGAAGGGCAACGGAGCTGGGGAAGGGTCTGTGAGCGCACGTGCTGTGAGGAGCTGCTGAGGGAGCGGGGGTGTTCGGCCTGGAGAAAAGGAGGCTCAGGGGTGACCTTATCGCTCTGTGCAAGTCCCTGCAAGGAGGCTGTAGCCAGGTGGGCGTCGGTCTCGTCTCTCAGCAACGGCCACAGCCTCAGGGAAGGTTGAGGTTGGACTTCAGGATGAATTCCATCACAGAAAGGGTGATCGGACATCGGAATGGAGTGCTCAGGGAGGTGGTGGAGTCATCCCCGAAGGTGTTTAAGGAAAGAATGGATGTAACACTTGATGCCATGCTTTAGTTGACAGGGTGGTGCTCAGTCATAAGTTTGTCTTGAGAGGTCTTTTCCAACCTAATTCTGTAAAAGCCGTGACTAGGGTGAGGGCTCACTCGGCCTTGCATCCCTTCACCCACAGGCACCCCAGGCTTAGGAGCTCAGGCCTCGGTAAATGCCAATTCCATATGAGAGAGGCATAGAAACAGAAAGTTCCTTGAAAACTCGATGAGAAGGCAGTGGGCAGCGCTGTGGAGTTTAAAGCCTGGACTGCAGCCCACAATCATTAATCAAATTCACCACTTGAAGGACAAAAATATTAGACATGACATATCCAAGCCCACAATGCAGGCTTTTCAGGAAAAAATCTATCACATCACGCCATAAAGAAAAACTGAGGTAGAAACAAATGATAGTGTGGTTAGTAAAGGAAGTCATAAAATCATGGTTTATATTTGGGGGTAGGCTTTATGATCAATTCCTATGCTCAAACAAGGAAAAGAATAAGCAAACATGAACCTAAATTTTAAATGAAATTTGCCTAGACACTGAAAACCCACTGGGACGATCCAGGCTCTGTTTAAACCTGATGTTTTTTCATGGGACTGAATGGATAGACTTCAAGCACACTCAAAAATTGTGTTTGAAAATGCTGTGAGCCTAGGAGTAAACTGCATGAAGTTACCTGGCTGCTTCCTCACTTGCATACCTTGGAAATTAAAGGTTTATTCCCCTAGTCATATTGTAGAGCCAAATTGACCAAAGCTATGAAGATGCCCTTGCCAGACCCTGAAGTTTTTTGGAGGAATGACTTCTTTATCACAAGACCCTATCGCTGTCACAGAGAAACAAGCTGTGCTGGGTGTCTGGAGCTGAGTGTCTAGCCAGCATAGTGTGTGAAAGTTGAATACTTCTGTAATGTGTTCTGAATATATTAGTACAGCTGCTTCTGTGGTGTGTTTTGCCCTACAGCCCAAAGGAAAAGGAAAATTAAAAAGCAGCTGAACGTGTCACCTTCATGCTTTGGAGTCTGGCTGTAGCTTGCGTTTCTTCTTGAGCTCAAGAAGAGACATGTTTTCAGATTTCTGCTGACTTGTCTTTCATGGAAATTTTAATAATAGGAAATAATAAATGTTCCGGTGTGCTGTCAGGCACAGAAGGAGATTGAACTTCTTCTCTTATGTCCTGGTGGAGTCCTCTAACCCTTAAAATATTAGATAACAGAGTGGGACGGGATATTTCTTTTCTTGTTGTTGAGAGGCAGACTGACGCTCCCTACTTCAAGCCCTCAGCTTGGCTCCTAAACCATGTTTGCCTTACATTGTCTAAATATCATGAAATTTAAGTTTTGCTTATTCTTAAATAAAATTTCACCATCACTGGCATTTGTCACTCGATTAATGAAATACTGTCTGGGAAGAAGTAATGAAAATCAGCTGTGCATTGATGCATTCTCTGACAGCTGCAGTCCTCAAACGCTTCCACTAGATGCCTCTGTTGTTATTAAACTTCTGAAATGTAATTCCTGTTTAGTCTAACCATTCAAGGCATGTTACCAAGACCTTTTCTCTTGATATTGCAGCTAAAGTACATGATTTGCAATCACTAAAAAAAAATCTCCAAGCCCATTTTAAAGCACACATCACGTCAGCTTTATACAATATTAATATACAAAGCAACTTTATGTTGCTAGTTTCTACAATCTTCTAATTAATTCATAACCCTCTCCCAGCAACCAGTCAAAGAAGGGTCACACATGAACCCATATCCAAAAAGTAGACATCTGAATAAAATATATGTACTTCTGAGTAATGATTGTACAGTTAGGAAATAAGGATGCCTGTGCAATGGGTTATTGGCTCTGTGGTGCTGCACACTGAAATTCCATCTCTTTAATTGCAATAATTCAAGCTAAGAGTATGAGGAAGGATTTCTTACCCATTTTTTTCCACTTGGGTATTAGTACAGTTTTCTTGTGGAACATCCTGTAGCCTGGCTAAGAAGCTAGTTATTCTGTTCGAAAGAAGGCAAATTCTGCTGTATAAATTGTATTAAGACACACCTCCCAATGGTACCTGTGCCCTTAAAGCTCCTTAAAATAGACTTTTAAAATAAAAGTCTAGGGAGGAATTGCTACTCTTTGGCAAATTTGCCAGGTACCTATTTTACTAATAACTGAGAAGCAATGTGGCTCCCTAAGGAGCCAAGGGAAGTTTGGTAGTTAATTCCTTCTCTCCCTCTTCAGCAGATGCATAGAGTGGGAGATTTTCTCAGGAAACCTGAGACCTTTGTGACAGGGATCTTGTCTCTATAGCTTCCTGTAAATTGTCAGTCTTGTTTGCTGGTGTTACACAATAACAATGCCAAAAAAAAAAAAAACACCAACAAAAAACACCAAACATTTCTACCATCTGCTCTAAAGGGAGGAGCCTTGGAACCTCCCTAGTAAGGTCACTCTGGAAAATGTTGCCATGAGTCACTAGGAACAATGGTTCATGCATGTTCAGTTTTTCCTCAGCTTTGCTTAAAATCACTTTGCTTGAAGGGCCTAAAGTTGGAAGGTAATTCGCTTAGTAGCTGGCATCCAGTAAAGAGTGCTGGAATAACTCTAAATAGGCCACAGGGGAGAGGGGAAGCTCATGGGATTAGGTGGAGTATGCATTTCTTCATTCCTGAACATATGGTTGTTGCTTGCAAATTGGGAAACAACCTTTATTTTCAGCGTCCAGATGCAGTGCTGCTTAGTGGGTGGCTACCAAGGACATTCCCTTTGCCCAAAGCAGCTCCACCCCACAGCTGAATAAAAGGGATGTTAACAGAAATGTCTCTAAAGGCCTCTTTCCCCCATCTTAAAATAGAATGAAAGGAAGGAGATGATCCAGAAACAGGTCAGAAGCAGCTTCCTAGAAGGGGAAGAAAGATTCATCAATATTCTGTAAAGAACTATGTATCCAAGTGTGCGGAATCCCTGGAAAATTATTAAAACCTTTGTNAATTTTTAAAAAAATTTTTTAAAAAAAAAAAAAAAAAAAAAAAAAAGACTTAATATCTTTGTGTTCAGCAGTTCTAGGGGAGATTTTTATTTTGGACCTGCACAGCATTTGTTACCAAGTGTGGGATGTCCACTACTCCTGCTACAGAGCACTACTGAGCTCTGCTCTCCATCTGACTGCCAGGACCACATGGCACTCAACAGCCTTTCCGACAGAATTTCTGCATTTGATATATTCCCCTGCTAAATTAAAAAAAAAAAATCAAGTCTAACATCTTTTTGAAAAATTCCTCTTCTTTATAGTAGTCTACAAAAATTTAGTATGTAAGTAAGTGTTAAATTAATCACAACCTAATAATTTTCAGTATATTCTGGTGGGGCTGGGTGAGCTGAGACAGCTCAAGTACATTAAATTCACAAGTGATTTTGCTAGTACATTCGGTGTCCACAGCGTGGGGCTGTTTGCTAGTACATGTCTGTTGTGAAAGCCCAGGCTTTTTTGCTTTCAGGGCAGTGGAAGAGCACTGCTGCTGCAGACTCTGGTTTGATTTGAAAACCCCTTGAAATCTGTATGCAATGGATGCATTTGTGTTCATCATTTAAGTCATTCAGCTAAAGTTTTCTACATTTCTGTATGGAGTCGTATTCTGTTTATGATCTGGATGTAGTTAGTAATCAAATATCTTTCCCAAGACTGCAATCTATCCTACACAAAGAGGGTTAGGTTGTAGTAAAGGAGCAGAGCTTCATTTATTTTGGACTGCTGTGCATTAAGCATCCCTGTTCTTCAGTCGAAGTTTGTAAGAGCTGCAGAGAGGATTAAACAACATGAGGCTTTCTAAAGAGCAAAACACAAACATTGAATATAAATATATCAGATATATCTGTGAAAAACTTTGATATACTCAGTTATGTTGTTCTCTTTATGCTCCTGTAATTTTTCAGCCCATCAAGGTCAATTATGCTCAAGCATTTTAACACTTGTTTTGTGGTTCCTTGTTTCAATTGCAACAATTGAAAACTTAGAGACAGACACTTCATATTCTATATGTGAAGTTGATACTGAAGCACCAAAACGCTTTTTGACTTCTATGAGCTAAAAGAACAACTACCATTTGGTCTAACCTACCAGCAAAATAACTCTAAATAACACCTTCTTCCTCAGTTTGACTCTTACCCTATGTTTGCAATAGATCTGGATGTCTTTCTGAAAGGCTGATGGCAGCCATTGGAATCCAAGCCACTTCATCAGCAGGTGACCTGTCTAGCATTTAATACCTCTCCATGTGAAATTCATGCCATCTCTGCGATGCTTCTTGTCCACATTTATTTTACAGCCATCAGTTTGCCTTCTAATGAAGAAATGTTGAAGAGTGTATTCAGCTGGGTATTTGTGGGCTGATCTATTCACTGCTATTTGAAAACCAAAGTCTCATACCACACAACAGCACAAGGGGGCACGAGTTTTCAAAATATTTTCTTATTGTTCGGTTTTCATTGCTGGCTTTGCCTGAAGGAAGAGATACCTGGTAATTCCTAGAAGTCCTTCCAGCTTGATCCTCTGTGTACTCATCGAGTTGATGGGTACTTAACCCAGATATCCAGAAAGCTCACCTGTGAGCAAGGTGCCCTGAACTTACCTTGCCTCACTTACTGCAAAGGGTTCAAAACTGTGCTGTTTCCATTTTTACTCACCGATTTTTTGAAATCACACATATCTGTGTGAACACCTTGGTGAAGCTTTTGGAGGTTCAAAATATAAATTTAAACGTCAATACCCATCTATTCTTCATCACTGTTAATATTTTAAACAATAACACCTATAATGTCAGCACCTTGCCTAAGTGATCATCAACCAACATGTAGCAAAATATATGTGAGTGTATGTATGTATGTATATATACAAATATATATATATATATATATATATACACACTTCATGCTTGTTTCTGGATGGGTAAGAAAAAGTCATTTTAGCAAATATTTTATTTACAATAATTTTAATAGCTAAGTTAGTGCCTGAAATTTTTGTCTCTGGAGTGGAAGACTGTTCTTGCCTGTTCTGCCCGAAATTGTTGAAGGAGGAGGAGGATCGTTTGAATTCCCTGTGCATCTCTTCATGTGAGCTTTTTAATTATGTTGGCTGCCACCTGTATATTCTATTTTCCCTTGAGTGAGTGAACATATTTAACTTAATTTCCTTTTCAAAGGTGTGTTCAGCGACAGGTTCTTTGATTTACATCACTCTAGCTGAATAAACCTCTGAAAAAAAAAAAGCAAATTAAGCCGTGCTTATGGCTGTTTTACCATAAGAGTTTGAGTAGTCATTTGAGCAGAGCACTGGAGCTGGAGCACACCAGTGAGCTCACACAGCACTTCCATCCTTGCTGTTGATGCATGGGCTGCATGAGCACGCTAGGAGGTGGATTGTCAGCTTCTGAAAAGCCAAGCCCAGGGCGTGGTGATCAGTGGCATGAAGTCTAATTGAAGACCAGTTCAAAAGACATGTGGATATGTCCCAGGGCAACCAGCCATAGCTGGCCCTGAACAGGAGGGCTGGACCAGATGGTCTCCAGAGGTCCCTTCCAACCTCAACCACTCTGTGATTCTCTGAATATGGTTGTGTATTTTAAGAATGGCTTTGGCCTTTCAAACCACAGAGAAGTGTGGTTTCAAAGCTTCCTTTAGTGGCTAATACACTTCCTTACCATTCTTTGTGACAATGCATCTTCCTAACACACATTTCATAGTCCTTTATCTTAAATAATGAGGTTTAGGTAATGTTGAAACTAGTAAAACCTTCCATACAATTAAAAAGAGAATGTGGCTTTTTCTGTAGCAGCCAGTGCAGGTACAGCATCCCTAATTTCACCTTACCAGATTCTGTTCCTTGCAGGATGCTGTTCTCTAGTTGCTTATCATATTGCCAGTCCTCAGGCATTTAGGCTGAAATTTTTTAGGTTGTGTTTCTTCCATGGTCTCTGTTTGGAAACTGAGAACACTGAAAGCTGTTCTGGATGTCCAAAATAGGGAGGCAAGATCTCATTTTAGAGAGGCTAACAATTCTTGGGTTTACTTAAAATATTTAAGAATTACTTCAAATTTGACAAGATAATCTTTTAATATGGAGGAATATAATCTAATGAACAGCCACTGAAATTTGACCAAGCTATTAGTATCTGAAAACCTAAATCCCAGCTGTTCAAAACCAACCTAAACTTTTAAAGCATACTCTGGGAAACATCACTTGGAAAGGCTTGTCAAATTTACAAATGTCCTTAGCACATTATTATTGGACTAATGGACATTTCAATGCATTTTAAACAAATTTCCATTCATGAAGCAGCTATCCCTTTCTTCCTCCTGAAATAAAGTATAATTAAGAGTCTTCCAGGGAGGAAATGGGCAGTGATTAGACCTGTACATGCAGGTAGAGAGAACCTTGATCCCCAGCTGCTGTGCAACACAGCTCCTTCTTCCAAACTGGCCTGGGTGGTCCATAAGAAGTAGAAAGATCCAGAGTCAAGAGAGGGAGAGACGCAAACTTTTGCAGGTCACCTGGAAGACTCTTGACAATTTTACCTTTCCTTTATCTGTTCTCCCTATTCTCACCTTCACTGATGATGATTTCTGATGGTGGGGTTCTTTTGTTGTGTGATGTGATTTTCTTTGTCTCTCATATCTCAGAGTTGCATGGCAGAAACCTCTGTTATTTTGGCATGGTTCATTAGCAGTATGTCAAACAACAAGAATGTTTTAAAATACAAAATCCACTTCTAACAATATATAAAGTAAAAGGCAAAACTGCATTATTTTCACACCTTGTCCGAACAATTTTTTCTTACCACAGAAGAAATTAATGTTGCATCATCTTTCTTTTCATATTACAGTCACAGTGCTTGACTCAGGAAAGGTAGTTTTCAGTTTTCTGTGCTACCATTGCATACACACATGAAGTCATATTCGTGGAAAAAAAGTTCTAATTTTGAATAAAACTTCTGAAATCTCTTGAGAAGCTAGAAATGAATAATAAAGAAACCATTCACTGCTTCTTGAAATGGACTCATTACAATGAAGATTGCCAATATTTTTTTCCTTTCATGTTTCTGGAAAAAATAAATCCCTAGAAATGCTGCAAAGATAAAAAAAGTCTTCCATAGTGTATTTCAACTTTGCACAGCAGAACTAAGACTTCTGTACAAAAATCTATTAAAACATTATCTTAGCTAATATTACTAGAGGGACAAAAAATATTAACTATGGAAGGTTTTTCATTACACAGAAGTCTCCAGCCATGGCTCAGCAGAGAGCATTACTGTCATTTCACATTTATATCAATTAGTGTTCTATCCTTACCTTGCATGCTGCTGTTCATCTTGTCATCAGATATTGAAATAGAAATGTGAAAGATTTCCTTGGGGGTATGGTTTAGGGAGGCAGAGAAAGTAATTTAGAGAAGATCTTTGAGGGAATGAGTTGTGAAGGAAGAGTGGAAGCTGCATTTCAGAGAAAATATAACAGTTAGTATTGAAAGCTCCTTGGTTTAAGTTAGTATTAAAAAAATAAACTGAGGGGATCTTTCAAACTTTGGTGATAGCAATAAGAATACAAGGACCTAAATTAGCAAAAAGAAGAAAAGATGACTGTTCTCATTTGTAGTCTGTGACCCAAGTAAAGAGAAGAAAATGCATCTGAAATATAACAAGGACATAAAAAATAATTTTATATTTTGATTAATATACCCTGCTTTTAAACAAAATTAGCCATGCATGTACATAATGAAAATACCCATAATTACACTACATGTTTATTATGAGCAAAATGTCACCTCATGGTGGTAAGAAACAAAATTCTGTTGTTCAATAAATTTCTGATACAGGATTTCTGAATTGTTCTATGATAGATTTACTTTTGGACATCAGAAATCATTGAACTGGCTTACAAGGGACTCGCTTTCAACAGGTGGGAACCTTGCTGTTTCTAAATTTGGCTTAAAAATATCCCCATCTGAAAATCCAAATATTTAGTTATGCAAATTGTTATGTTACTTTCAAAATCGTGACCATAAAGTCCAATATCCTTTAGCAGTGACCCAAGTCAGAGTTAATAAAATTCCAGCTATGGCTTCTTCACCCCCAGGTTGGCAGAGAAATGCTATATAATTACAGGTTACAAGCTGGTTGATGGTGACTTCATGAGTCACACAAAAGGATAATGAGACATTTCTTTTATAAAATGCATTTAATGAGTAATGTTTCTACTTATTCCTTTCTCATTTAAATGGATATCTCTGATTTCCTACATTTCCAGAGAAATGCTTCACATATTACAATATACATACCAGTTTATTAATCATGGGCTTTTCTGATTTTTGTATAATTGTCAGTTTAATAACACGAGATGTGACAAGACAGTCAACACCACATCAGATAAAATGCCAGTAGCAGCTCTCTGGGAGTGAAATAGCAGCAGTGTGGTTTCACTCCAAACTTCTTCAGAGAACTGTGTTCCTTAATGCCTTTCAGTAGTCTATTCCCATTTAAATGAAATTCATACCTGATATGGAAAAGACTTAAATTAAAAATGCTTTAATGTAATATTATATAAATAAATAATACATAAACTATATCTTCATCTAATATTGTCTGGATTTGTGTTTATAGTTATTCATTCTTAATTCATAGGGTAATGAAATGTACTTTTGTTTTCAAACAGCTGGGGATGACATTTCTGTCATCTTTGCAAATCTTCAAATTGATTAATTAAGCACTTAATATATTACCATACTTCTAATCTCAGAAACATTAGGTTTTAAACAACAACAAAAAAAGTTTGTTGCATTTCTCCAGGTTTGCACCTCTGTGTTTCTCCATTTACCCCATGCTGGCCTATTTATCAGAGCACCTCTTTTTCTCCAGCCACCCCTCCAGCACAGACTCCCCTCTCAGAAGGCAGTCAGCAACTACTCCAAACCTCTTGCTGGCATGTGCCACACATAAACACTCAAGTTACTGTTTCCTGTGGCCACCAGGTTGTGTTCCAGAGAAAGAATCCAGTTGCCAACCAATAAAATAATGCTTTCTTTCCTATTCAGGGTCACAGAGTTGAACTGGGAGCCCAAACTGGATAAAGGGATACTGTTTAGTCTGATCTGGACTTAATGCCATGGTTATAGTAGGTTTGCTAACAGCACAGTGCAGATGCTTTAATAATTTTCAGGCCTTCTTAAAGACCTTTAATATCTCCTTGTCACCCTGCTGATGACAATGGTCATTGTCAGGTCCTTCTTTATATCCAGGCCATAGTGACCACAGTTAAACAACAAAAATGTGCCTTCCTAAACCTTGTCACTGACTGGATTTCTTATGTCTGGAAGCAAAACCATACTTTATCTTATGTAAAACAAATGTGCTGTTTTGTTTCTTTTTCTTCATGTCCAATTCCTGTGGAGCTTCCTTTTCTTTGAGTTACATAATTTAGTGGCTTCAGAAGATTTTTTCCTCTTTTTCAGCCAAGCCCAATGAAATGCATGCCAATTATTAAGGGAAGACAAAATTCTTCATCCTGTGTGTGGTAAATGCATGAAGATTCTCACTAATGCATTCAGGACAATGACTTTTCTTCATGATAGAAGCAATATAAAGTCTAAGATATCATTTGTTTTGTAGTAAAGATCTGAACTTGATGCCTACTTAAAAGACATTGTTTTAATTTAATTTATATAATTTTGTGATGATGAATCATCTTACAGAAAACTCACAGCTATTTCTTATTGTGCTAAAGTCTCTTAAAATTGAAAGGAAATTTAAAATTGGGAATTGTTTAAACCACAGGACATTAAAACCTTTAAAGAATTAGTGATATGTCAAAAAATTATAATATATTTAAATGTATATGTATATTTATAATAATATTTTTCTTTATTGGATATACAGCAAAAAAAGTAAAATTTACCTAGCAATATTGAAATGCTGCATACTTGCTGAATACTGATGTTACTTAAACCAAATCTTGTGAATTTGTAGTTGAAGTTTTTTATACCATGACCAATATATTGCTATTTAAGAGCTACTCTGTTCAAAGTTAAGGGCTAGTCTGTTCAAAGTTAAGAGCTACTCTGTTCAAAGTAAAAAGGATATATACAAAAAAGCAAAAAGGATGATCAACTTAAACCAGTCAAAAGATAAACCCATTTTAATGGATCGGCTGTAGCATGAAAATAGGCAGCATTTATGATCCATCTAAATGGATAGGGAGAGAATGATTAAGTATTCATCTGAGAGCCATATGACATTGAGGTGGGTTTTCTTTTTAGGCCCTAGGAAAAAAATTAGATCTAACAGAAAGTAAAAGCTGTACATGCTTTGAGTGCATGTTTCAGAAATCTAGAAAACAAAAGCTTTTAAGTCAAGAGGGTGATAAAAGAGGATATGGGGAGTTGAGTGCACTTTTCTTCTATCTAATTAGTTATATTGAGACTAGCCAAAAACTGAATTACAGTTTTACTTAAATTCTGTGATTTTCAGGGACTTTGAGTATTTGGCTATAGTATTAGTAACAGTTTTAATGTGCTTCACTCTAAATAGTAAAATATTAATACTGTTCTTTCCTGCTTTTGAAAAGGAGAAAACATCCTCATTAAGGCATTGTATAAGACTGTAAACAAAATTATTGCTTGTTGCATTTCCAAAAACACTGCATACATTATATTTAAATTGTTTTTTCTATCTACTTTTCAGGTATTTGCCCTATGATTCTATCATAAAACTAACGAATGATAAAGCTGTTTTCAAAGTTTAAAAGGGGCTGTTTTGTTACTGTTTACGTGGCATTTCATATCATTCTCCCTTAAAAAAATTAATTAGAAGTGCTTGAGAATTGGTACTTTAATATCCTGAGACCATGGAAACATATTCTCTATAGGAGTATCTGAAGAAAAAGATAGCCTCTCATTCTTTCTCTATGTATAGATGAATATTGCCAGATTTGTAACACTGCTCCTTATCTAAGTCTTCATCAGGTGCCTGTAGTGATTTATGTAAACGTATTGCAGGTAGCAAGAGACATTGCAGAGTTATGTATTCAAGTAGGGAAAAAAAACCCCACAGCTAAACCCCAGAGACTGATAAGAATAGAATAAATGTAAAATTCAGGGAGTTTCCTTATTGTTAGGTAGCACTTGGTCTATAATCTTAAATACTCTTTTCAGGTATGTGCAATCTTAAAGGAGTGCTCCTGCTTGCTTCTCTCTCTGATGCCTTTCAAATGCAAATTCCACAGAGATGCCAATTTACAGCTAACCAAGGGCACCTTTGATTTACAAACATTTCTTCGAAGTTCACCAGAAAGCAAGAGCCTTTCCTGATCACAATCCATAGTAAATGAGAAAGGATTTTGAAATGAGTGATACTCAACTGTGCTTGTCCTGGAGATTACGGCAAAGCATAGAACTAGACAATTCTAATTCACTCAGCTTGTATTTCCTCCTTCTCTTTCTCTTGTAGTGAAAATCAGCTGTGATTCTTTATAAAATGTTAGCACAGTCTTAGAGAAGCCTCCCTTTCTTAGTTCTGGCAACCAACAAGCAGTGATACCCCTCCGTGAGTAGAGAAACAAATCTCCTTTTTCAGTTTATTCACCACTGAAAAAAAAATTATTGGCTTTGACTTCCAAACATTGCCAAAGTTTGTATTCTTATATTAGTAATGATTAGTACTTATAGCCATCAGTCTCAAATTGAAGAAGAAGCAAGCAGTTTAAGGTATTCCCCCTAAAAAAACAGGGAAGACACTCTGCATTCTATTTTGCTGTTGTAGAATATTAATAAATTTGGAATATTCAAAGCTGTGTTTTACCAGAAAGTGTTCTTTAAAATCAAAAACATAAAACATTATGTTTCTTTAAAAAAAATAAAACTCATCTTGTAGGATTGAGCTCTCCAGGATCAGATTAAGGTATCTATTCACAGGGAAAACTTTCCCAAGTATGATCTATCCAGTATGGACTGTGGTTTACCTTTTAAAGGTCAAAAAAACACCACTGTAAACCAGGCAAGGGGTTGGCCACAGTATTTGATTTCTGTTAGAATAGCTTTTCAATTTCAATGCAAATAGAAAGGAAAATGTGAACAAAAAGGCAGTAGTACTTCTATATGGATTCAGAGTCAAGTCAAGTCATTTCTCCAGGCTTGCACCTCTGTGTTTCTCCATTTACCCCATGCTGGCCTATTTATCAGACCACCTCTTTTTCTCCAGCCACCCCTCCAGCACAGACTCCCCTCTCAGAAGGCAGTCAGCAACTACTCCAAACCTTGTATAAAATAAACTTGTGTTTTAGAGGTGTTGGTCCCCATTCCCTACCTTTGCTTGATGTAAGCCATAATTTCAAACTTTGAATTTCATGCAACTTAGGATAAAATACCTGAATATTTTACCTCTGAGTCACCTGAATATTACCATTACTGAAAGTGGTGCTGAACACATACCCCCCTGAGAGTACCCCCTTGGGGTTTTAAAACGTTGGAGTAACAGGCTCTTTTACTTGTCCAACAATTGATTGAGTTTTCAGATGTCTTCTGGAGTTTTTAAATTAGTTAAAAGCATGGCTCTTTCCTACCATTCTTTGCTTTTAGAATATTACTGTCTATGCTCCATAACGTTGATCCTAAGCAGGATGAACAATAACACAAAAACCATTAATAAAACCATAATCAAGCTTTATGAGAACATATTTAGCAATGGGGTAACCTCAAGAGAAACAGAGACAACGTATTCTAAATAAAACACTGAGAAGGAAGTGGTAACCTATAATGATCTCACACATCAAAGTTCTATTTGGATTTACTAACCAACCATCTAGAGACAGGATTTCCTTTATTCTCAATGGTCACAGCTCCACCAGCATTTATATTAACAGCCTCGAGAAAAGGCCCTGAAGCAAAAGCATTTTTGATGTAGACTGTTACTCTTTGGAAACACAATCAATTTTATTCCTCCATATAGACACCTACTCTGAGTTCTTATGGCCAAAATGATTAGTTTAAAACCTCTTTTATGTAACATAAAATTCACTAGAAAACTTCTGTGTTTGCTAAATTTTAGGGGCCTGCATGAAAATCCACATGAACAAAAATATCCTTTTTTTTTCATAGCTGTAAGACAAAAAGTTGCTCATTTTAAACTCAGTAATAGTTTGGGGGTTTTGTTCTTTTCAGATGAGCACATAAACTTCTGGAGAAAAAAATTATGAAACCAAAACATTATTGACTCTGGGAAGAATTTTATGAAGAAGTAAATTCTTTCAAGTCATATCTGCTGGTCATGGGGATTATAAAAGATGCTAAGAGAGACAGATACACATAGACCTCTTGAAATAAAATGGTATACAATAGCTGTGCTCCCAGGCCCCACCAGCAGGTTGTTACTGGCATGGAAGGGAGGGATCCCAGCTACTGAGTCACTAAAACCACTGCTGTAATGTTGTGTGTTTCTTGGCAGTCTTCTAGCCACTTGATGCGGTCTAGCCACATGATATTGCTTAGTTTGTAAAAACTGATTTGATTATTGGCGAGAAATAGTCAAGTCCCAGCTGGAGCATAATGTTTTTATCCTGGACTGTCCAAGCCATGCTACATGGGTAAAGATCAGGAAGAAGCCTGTGTAGGAAGAGAGGTCATTAGGGAGCAGAATCACTACAGAAAGTGGAAGCATTGTACAGCATCTTTTTGTCTAGGAGAGGTTGGAAAATGTCCAGAGAAGGGGAATGAAGCTAGTGAAGGGTCTGGAGTACAAGTCCTGTGAGGAGTGACAGATGAGCTGGGGGCGTTCAGCCTGGTGAAAAGGAGGCTCAGGGATGACCTCCTCACCCTGTACAACTCCCTGAAAGGAGGGTGCATCCAGATGGGGGTCAGTCTCTTCTCCCAAGAAACAAGCAATGGGGAGTGGCCTCAAGCTGCACCAGGAGAGGTGCATTAGATTGGATAAAGTGTTGGCAAGCATTGGAACCGTTGAGTCACCATCCCTGGGGGTATTTAAAAGGTATGCAGGTGTTGTACTTAGGGACATGGTTTAGTGGTGGACTTGAGTGTTAGGTTAATGGTTGGACATGATGATCCTAAAGGTCTTTACCAGCCTAAATGATTCTACAAAAAAAATCTCCCAGCAGTGTTTTACCTGTTTGACAATTCTGTTTTACACTTTTTCCTGCACCAATTTACTGTTCCCTTGTTTGTCAGAGGCAAGTGCTGTTAAAAACCCAGAATTAGTTTAGCTTTGATCATTAAAATATTGAAATAATATCAATTTTTCATAGTTATAAAATTTCTGAGGTATATATACCAGTGTATTTAAAAGAAAAATCTGTGAGATAAAATTATAAGCAAGTAATAAGGTTTCCTCAATGCCTTTTACAACACAGGCTTGGAAAGAGCAAGATGGCAGTAACATTTGAATGCACTGTGCATTGTCTTTTACTGTGTCAGATTTATTAAAATGTGAAGTATGTAAAAGACTGGCAAACCCCAATAAACAATAGAAAGCAGAACAGTGACTATAAGAAGAATCCCTTGTGATCTACTTCTCATTTCAGAGCTGTTATCAGAAAAGTGCTGACAGGAGTGAAAATTCTGCATGGGGTCTGCAATTGTGCCTGTAAATCCAAGCCATAAGGCACCAGATCAGATTTTTCTTAATTAGCAAAAATCCTTCACCAGAAATGCCGACTGCCCATATACCAGTAAAGAATATTCTATTACACAATCTAAGGAAGCATTTTGTTAAACACAGAGCAGCCAGAGTTTGTACTGGTTTCAGTTTCTAAATTTGAGATCGTAACTGAAGTGTAATAAAACAGATTGATCACCAAGACAAACTCACAGTGAGGAAAAGTGGGGTTTTTTGAAATTGTTGTTAAAACTATGAAAACATGCTTGAATCCACTGTAGCTTTAATATCTAAAGCTCAGACCTTTCTGATATACAATGCAGTTCTTCTTTATACTGAATGTTCACTATTAATGACGTCTGTCACATAAAATATTAGTTTTATAGATCAGTATAGATAGATATTAATGATTAATCTGTTGGGAAAGCAAGGATGTAACAATGAGTAGTTTTATTGAGTACATCATGCTGCATTACAAATCATAAGACTAAAACAGATTCCTGTTCTGTGACAGGATCAGGTATCATTGTCAGTATAGATACTACCCTGCCTGCATACTTTGAACTGAGTGATTGCTTTGAAATAAATATATTATTTTCAATAGCTGGTGTATCAGTAGCTAGAAAACACACCATTGCAAGTGTCCTGCCAGCTGTGAGGTAAATAGTGGCAGGTGCAGAAGGGCAGCCAATGCCATGAGCTACACGTGGCATTGATGACTAACAGTTGTCTCTTCAGTGCTAAAAGGGTGTAATTCCCCCACATCCATGTTGTTCAGCAGGTGAGGTATATTTACTCTCACAGTCAATCTTATCCAGACATTCTGGATCCTTTAATCGGTTAATTGTGTAGATTGAGTTAGTATGTGGCATACAGAGAAGTGCTGTTTCCCTTTAAGTTATTTCCTAGTTTTACAGTGCTGGAGCAGAACTGCAAAATTACAATAGAAAAACCTGCTGGTTATAAAGTCCTGAGTAGAGCTCGTGGAGGAAGACAAGGAACATTGTGACAAAGCACAAAACTTAACTGAGGAAAATAAAGCAAAACGGTAAAGCACAAAAGGGTATTAAAGCTAAATTAATATAAACACCTCACCCTGAGGTCTTATTTCTTCAGCGAACTATGGATCACAGTAGTGCACACTAAAACATGCCAGCTATGTTTTATTATTTTGTTTTCCATTCCTTCATGTAATTTAAAACGTATATCATGATGGCATTGTAATGCAGCCATATATCAAAGAAATAACTTTAAAACGTTCTGGCTTCTACCATCTCTTTCTGGAGAGAGCTTATTGTGGAAAGAGGAGAGAAACTTATAACATACATTTCTTCTTCCAAGGAGCAGCAGAAGCAGGGCTGCTCCACGATGGAGAGCACAGCACAGTCCCACAGGGGCTCAGCTGGATGAACAAACATGTGCTGCAAAAGGTCCACTGGCAGACCCAGGCATGTCTGGGGATGAAACAAGTCCAGGAATCATTCAGGGAGCCCAGGGATCCTAGGACTCTGCGAGCCAGAGGCAGCAGGGGACAGGGCTAAAAATAAGTGTAGCAATCACCTTAACCAAGAGACAGATCAGCAGCTCAGGGCTGGGCTCAGGTGGAGGTGCTGGAGCCCATGGCCTCCAGGATTGAAGGGTCCCTAACAATAAATGCCCACAGGCATCACAGTGAGCATCAACCAAAGATGCAGTCGTGAGTGGTATGATGGAGAGGGACTGCAGCTTCAGACTCTTGCTGAGCAAAATGGATTTTATTGAAGTATTGCTCTAAATGAAATGTGGCCCCAGGTCTGTGTGGCAAATTCATGTGGGACATCCTAGATTGGCTGACCTGTTGTGTGTGGCAGGTGAGGTCTCTGAAAAGAGCCTCTGTGCTGAACGTGCAGCGTGGGAGCACCAGTCCTGTGGTGGAGGTCTTGCAGATTTGTTCTAGAAATGGAAAAAGCTATCTCTACTGGGATGGAGAAGGTATAACAACAATACTTGTTGAAAAACAGTGTAGAGAAGTCTGATGCCTTTTTTGTTCAAAATCTGTGCCTTCAGTGACATGGATTTTGCAGCACAGGCATTTTCAAAGTGCAAAATCAACTCTCAGTTTGCTCTTGTGCAGACCTCTTAAAGGTACATTCTTTCCTTGATTATGTTGACTTTGGAGGTATTAATCTCAATTTATATGAATATGAAAACAGATAACATTTAGGTCCTTAAATTTAATTTTCAGTTGTCTTGAGATTACTTATGATTCTTATAAACTTATTATATACTTATGATTATTATAAAGAATTCCTGTTTCAATCTAAGTAAGCCCAGTATTGCACAAGCACATGTAATTAAATATGCAGAGCACAGTGAAAGCTTCTTTGGCAGAGTGAAAACTAACACAGAACTGCATTTGAACTTTTTGTAAGATCCAGTGACACTCCAGCTCCCGTTAATATTGCGATCATAAATTAACAGAGAACCAATTGCTAATGTCTATTTCCTCTTCTGTGAAGCTGACAAATAGAACAAATTTACCTTTTCCAAATGCCATCATTTTGCTACTAAACTTGATGACCAAAAGATTTCTCATGAACAAGAACCTAGTTTGGTTTTGTCCAATACTGTTTGTGGGTAAACACCAGGGTTATTTGACTAACGCATATATGTGTACAAGAGTGTAAATGTATAATTGCTACATTATAAAATCATAGAGATGATGTTTGTCTTACATAAAAATTTCTGGCTTGCTTATGACCTGAAAATGCCTTAGCTTTATCCTTTAGACAAGGTGAGGTATAAATTGTACCTCTTGTGCTGTCATTTCACATCTCAGGCTTTTCTCTTCCATTATCACTTTTGCTGTAGCTCTTCACCCACTTTTTTGAAGATATTATGAGCAGTATGGTGGGAGGAAAGTTACATAAATGATTCAGGTGACACTTTGTACTAACTAGATGTCACGTTTTTTCAAAGTTGCCTTTTGGGTAGAAGATTCTCAGAGAAATGCTGATCTGTTAAACTATCAGGTTTATCCTACTGTAAAAAAGAAGAGAGGTTTTCAAAAATTATGAAAAGCTCCAGCTTTATCCTGAAAGCTGTATCAGTCTTGATGACTAGTGTATAGGATTTACTGAATGTGGTTGAATCTGATTGCTAATGAATGGTCTTTTGACTCATCAAAGAAATCTTGGTTCTTACTTGTGACATCAATGCAAAACAATAATTAAAAGCTAAATACAAAATTAGCATGTAGATGAAACTGCCCTATTTTTTCTTTAAGACATGGTCTATTCAAAACAGACTTGCTGTCACAGCACAGCTATGAGGAGAAGTTGTGAATTTTCTAAGTCTTCTATAAACATGTAAAGGACTTCTGGCCAATCCGCCAACATCCCTGCTACTTTCTTCCTTACAAATCAATAAGAATGAGGTGCTCAAATACCTTTCATTTAAAGTACTATCTTTGGGAAAACAAAATTAAAAGCAAATAAAAATTAAAGCAAATTACAGCAAAAGAGAATGACACTTAAAACACAAATATTTAAATGAAAGTCAAAATTCTACTTAGATACAACATCACATAAAGCTAAGTATATTTTTAAAGACTTCTGTCAGTGAATTCTGGTAGGAAATAATGAGATTACAAAATGAAACAATAATTCCACAGTAATAAATAACTTACCCTGTATTGAATACCCAGCCAAATCTTGATTATCTCACACAGATTGCTGGGTTGCTCTTTGGTTCATTCTGGCTTGAGTTTATGGGCAACATTTGGGCCATCCAATTTGCTGAGACCTATGGGTACCTTTTGATTTTTGAATCATGAGCTGCAATCTGCTGCAGCTTTGTGATTACAGTGTAAATGAGTTATTCATAGATGATCAACTTCTTCTTTCTTGATGGTAATGAGGAAACACCTATCAATTCAAACATAAACAAGAAATTAAGAACCAAAGTAATGACTCTTTTGCTAGCAAATATTTTCCTTTCCAATTACACAGGCAAATGAAGGATTACCTCTTAAAGGGATACCCACTGCATAAAAGCATAAGCAATATTTCTATAGAAGTATATAAATAAAAGCTCTAATAAAAAAATAGTAGACATAGTTTAAAACACCTGAGATTTTATTTTTACATTCAAAACTACTAACTCCTAAATGAGTTAACTGGTTCAAGTCTCCATATCAAACATACATGGAGCCAGATTTCTCAACAAGTTGCGTTATAAAAATTTTCATTCAAAAGGGGATGCAGAGTAAAACTTAAACATTTATTCACTCTGAGCAAAGTAAGAATACAACGAAGAGCATACATTAATATTTGATCTAACTTTGATACATTTAGTAATTGTTTTCCAGCAAGATGAAGCCACTGTTGCAATAAGGCAGCTGCAGAATGCAAAGGAAGGAAAAAGAAGAGGCATGAATGTCTATTTGCAGAAGAAGAATGAAATGCTGTATCTTTTCTGAAGTGCCTCAACCATGGGCTGCTTCAGCAGATACTGGGCATGGGATTGCTTTTGGTGACTTTAGCATGTTCAGAAAGAGCTCTTATTTTCATATATTCATCTGTCCATCCAAAAAGGCAATATTTTTACAAGAAGATATTCTGAAACATCTGCTTGAGCCTACAAGACTGTCAGTGGTTGTCAATCATTGACTATTTTTAACAATTTCTCATTGCTGGGTCTTGAATTTCTGTCTGAGCCTTTTCCTGTTAAAGTAGCCATTCCACCAAAAGATCTCATGGAATGTAGCGTAAATGGTGAATTCATAACCCAAAACATGAGAATATACTTTCCAAATATCACAATTAATAAGATGAAAGTTAATAAACATAAAAATGTTTATTTTTTATTGTGGCTCTTATTAGATTTATATCTATGTAAATTCAGAAGATGGGAAACAGTTCTTTATGAATTTACCATGAGCATTTCAGTGTGAGTGAAGATTCATAACAAACAAAACATTATTCAAGATATTTGGGGAATTCTAGAGGGAATTTTTCATTATATATGAGGTGTTTTCAGTGTCATAACAAATGCATGCCACAGACTCTCAAAATGAAATGACCTGAGCTCCAGAAGAATAAATAAAACTTGTTTAGAAAAAAATAGGGAACTGAATAGCAGAAATTTCTCCTTCCCTGACAGCTTTCCCCATTTTAGCACTCCAGTCTAGAATATAATTTTTAGAAGCAATGAAACTAAACTTGACAGAAGCTTAGACTGTGAAAAGTTATAAATAATTTGAACCAATCTAGGAGTTTGCATGCTCATAATTTTTATCACACTTCCATCCTCAAAAATATCATTAGACTAGCTGCTCTGTATTAAAGCAGTTCATCAGTTGAAGAAGCTGAGTTTAAGTAATATGTATGACATTCATGAGAAGCCATCTGGCTTTTGTAACATCAAGGCAGGATGCCTTTTTGCTGCCTGATCTTCTGAGTGACAGTCCATGTCCTCCTTGCTTCTCAGGGTATCTGCTTGATGTTATTTTAGATCCTGACTGTTCAATCATTCCCTTCCCAGTTCCAAGTGATTCTTAGTGTTTTTGAGTACAGTGGCACAGAAATTATCTTTCAAAACTCTTTATTTCCTTCTTCTCTCCCACAGCTCTAGTGAAGGGACAACGGCTACAACAGGCATTTCTTTCACTTCGAAATGAAAAAGTCTGAGGAGAGGAAACACCAAACCTGGGGTTACAGCAAGGATTGACACCCAGCCAGGCCAGGAGTTGTCATGGGCAGCACACCTGAGAGCTACCACATGCACAAAAATCACATCTGTGCTGGCCAGTGAGGAACAGGGATCAGTGCACAGCTGCACAGGGATATATGTGCTAGATTGAGAGGAATGGAAGAAGCAGGAAAGATTAGACTTCTGATGTGGCTTTGGAGTCCTCTACTCAGCAAAGATTACCTGAACACTTCAGGAATTTTTTTTTCTCTAAAAACCACACCAAGGCAAGAAGAAAAATCTATGCTTCTGATTCAAAGCTCACATCTCACCCTTGAGGCTGCTGACCACTACACACATGACCGAGGATCAGACATCATGACCAGACATGATATTATGCCTATTGTGATGGATGCTGCCTTTGGGATAGCAGGAATGAACATACCTACTGCACTGGGCAGGGTAGGAAGCCCTGCCTTCCAGTCTGCTACCTTGGGGTAGCCAACCCCACCAGATAGCAGCACGAGCCTGGGAATCTCCTTGGCTTTAGCCTATATTCCTTTTAAGCCTGCTTGCTATGTCTACACAGACATACCTTTTAGTAATTGAAGACAAAGTCTGTTTTGGCTTGGGAATAAAGCAATTTATGTCTGCATCCATAGGTGATCATGGGTTAAACTGCCCAAATATCAGCTGACAACACACACTATCAGTGTGCAAAAAAGTGCTTCTACTTTTCTCTGCACAGTGTGCTGGTCTGTAAAAATGGTAGAATTTAAACACATACCAGGTATTTTGGTAAGATACATCCCTAGAAAAGAATGGAGGATTGCTGGCATTACTGCAGAGGGTGGATTCACCCTGTATGAATTTTTTATTTAGAATAATTTTTACTTTTACTTGCCTCTGGGCTTCAGGAAGGAGAAGGGGGACTGAGAGGGAATTGTAGCCAAGAGGACATGCTGTTTGCAAGCCTTTGTTGTCTCTGAAAAATGCATTAAATTCTTTGCTTGATAAGTTTCTCCCAGGCAATGAATTACAACAAATGAAAAATGCAATTAATCCTGCCTGTGCCTCCTCTTTCCCCCACCTTTCTTTCTCAACATTCAGGAAAAGCACATGAACTGAAGCTAATTTTGGTCTTCAGGTCTCGCCCAGTAGTTTCAGAATGTCAAAACAAGACTTTATGTTTAGACACAAGAACAAGATTAAGGACTTGTCCCTGAACTGTTCACTTAGGGTGGACTGGAATCCTAGTGTGTGGGGGGGTTACACTTGGGAAAAGATATAGACTCAAAAAATTGTATCTCTGGCTGTGCTGCCTCTTGTCAAGGTAAATTTGCTACAGCAGCCACTCCACACCCTTTCTGTGCCTCTGGTAGCCAAGCCCATGTTGAAGGCTAAGCTCTTATTCCATGCATTAGACTCCAAGTATTGTCACAAGAAATGCAGACAGGTGAGCTGATGGTTTTGATCATCTTACAGGGGACACAATTCCAAATAAAATACTTGCTTTGGACAGATTTAAAGAAAGAAATAGACTTCCAGACCTAAAAAATGCATCATCAGTGCTTACTTTGCAAACTCCCTCTCTATATTTTCCAGCAACTGACTTGGCTTTAGACAAGATGGAAAAAGATGGAATCAAGGAATGTTACTGTGGTGCATGTTTCTCTGTAGACCGGTTTATACAAACTGAGAAGTGACAGGTCTTTCAATCACTTCTGAAGTTTTTATTTACTGTCACTATTCTTCCCCCTGACTCCACACACAGAACTACACCAGTGCAACTTAAGACTTTATATTTTATTGAAAATATTTTCAGAAATTTTTCAACTCTATAGATGCTGAATACCACAGAATACCATGCACCAAAGTTATGAAAATCAAAGGGCCTTTGATCACATTTTACTGTGGGTTTCGTATTTTTTTCATTCTCTAGAGTCTTCTACCTTGATAAAAACAAGAACTGAAAAATATGTTTTCAACTACTGAAGTGCTTACATTATTTTCAAAAAACCCAAACAACAACCAAAAAAAAAACCAAAAACAAACACACAAAAGAAACCACAACAAAAAAACCTACCCCCACGAAACCAAACCTAACTAAAACAGAAAAGATAAAAAACCCAACAAAATACCAACTAACCTACCCCATATAATACCAAGTTCCTACATTTCCCCACCAACTTAAATAATTATTATTTTAAGCACTCTCCTGGTAGATACATATTACAGACATTTACTATAGCCCAGCAATAGCACATTGGAATTATGGGGAGAACTCTGGCAGCCCCTCTGCAGCCCCACACTACCTGAAACTCAGCTTTGTCCTTGTTCTAACCCTAAACCCTAACAAGGACCTTTGGCCTTGGCTTATCTCAAAACACCCAGTCATGGTCTACATGGACAGCTCCTGGGGGAGAAATCCTTCAGTCACAGAATTCTTTGGCCTCCCCTTTTGCAGCCCAGCTCTAGCCTATCCCTGCAGCCCATCCCTGCAGCCCAGCCACAACCCCAGCCCAAGCTCTAGGCTGTGTCAGAGGCTTGTGCCAAGGCCACACTTAGGGCACAAACAAGTCCTCAGTGAAGAAATCCTGCAGCTTTCTCTATCTTTCAGCAGCCTCTGGCTGCCACCTGAAGTCTCTCCTGGATAGCCTTACCCCAAGACCCACAGCAGTGACAAACAGAAATCAGTTTCAGGGGTGAGCCTGTGCTCTCCTATGCCAGGCTCCTTCCAGCCCTACACCACCTGAAGCTCTTGACTTTGCAGCTACACAATTATTTAGTCAAAAACAAGGGCTAGGCTTTGACCAAGCCTTAGCCAAAAAACAGCATAGTGGTCTACAACAACAAGCTGTCTGAGAAGCACTGGTTTTTGCAGTCCACAGCATCCTTTGTGACCCCTGTGTAATCCAGCACCACTTGGAGCTGTAGGTCTGATCTCTCTCCCAGCCTTAATCCTGACCCTGTGCTTCGACAGCGTCACCCTGAAATACTCATCCATGGACCACAGGAGCAAGTTCTAACAGGAGAAGGAGTGGTGCTTGTAAAGCAGTGGTGTTTGTTTTCATTAACAATATATTTCATTCAATGCACAGTGCTATAAATAAGTTATAACTGTGTATTTTTAATCTAGGAAATTACCCTGGAAGAATATTTTAGCAGGTTTTTTTTTTTTTTCCAGAGTGGCTTAAATTACAGGAGCTGCTTTGCCTTGGGGATGCTAATATTTCATACTTATATTAAAATATGGATAAGGTGAAATAGTATTTCATTGTTAAAACTGTATTTAATTTAGATTAAATTTAATACTTGGTGGAAAATGTTAATTATTCTCATTTTATGTGCTGTTGCTTTATAGCATATTAATATGCCAGAAGTACATCCATAGCCTACTACTAAAATCTAAGGTTGTACTAATACAAAATTACATTGAAGAATTTACACTATGAAATAGATATAGAAGAGAATCCCTGTTACACCTATTTTACTAGTGTGGAAAGTAAGCAAAAAATATCTAAATCAGAGCTTGAAGAAGGAGAGGTAGGTGTCTAAACAGGGCCTGAAGTAGATTTTAGACAAAGTTAGAGTTAACTGTCATGCAGTCTCCAGTCCACCTGGATATCTAACCTAGAATCATTCTGATCCTGTTGTTGCAGATATCTGGCTTTAAAATACCCTTAACACCTAAAAATTCTACTTTCAGACACGCAAAGAGTAATACTTTTAAGAGTCCTTTGGTACCAGATGATCACTGCACGTCTAAATCAAGGCACAGGAAGAAGAAACCCCTCATGAAGAAAACAGCCTTCAGTCTCCCATCTGGTTATTCATTAGGCATTAGACCCTACTCAAAGGGCCAGTCTTTTACTTTATCCTATGGATAATAGAACAGAATTGAATTGCTGGCATCTTCCACACACTGAAGTGCTATTCTTTCTTCAAATCTGTTCCAAGGCTTAATGTTAGTAATGAAATTACTCTTTCAAGGCTGATTTAAATACACAAATCTGAGGCTGAGCTGCCAACATTTGATCGCCTTCAGAAATAAAGGCTTTATGCAGAAGTTTTTGTGTAATTAGTTGAAATTATTGTCAGCAGAAAATGCCACAGATGTCTCAGTGTTACACATTTGGAAAAGAAATGTTGGAGAAAGAAAGCTTGGGATGAAGCTGTACACAGATCCAAAAGTTTTTTAACAAAGTTATAGACTTGAGACTATAAAAATATATTCTTGAGAAGGGTTTCTTCTTTCTAAATATGTGTAGGAGACAGTAGACAAGTTCTTTGTAGCAGGCATCAAGGAAAAACAAGGAGATGACAGTCTTCTGCTGTTCTCTTTCCCACCGTGAGGACACCTTTGTTAACAAAAGTATTACTCCCTCAGTTCTGATTCTTTTTTCTTCTTTTTTTAACGTAAAGACTGACATACCTAATACAAAAGACGTATCTCTCCATATTAAATTATCAGTGCTCTGCTACTATCCTCTTGTTTGCTGATGCTTCTTCTTTTGATGCCCTTGTGCTCAGTGTCAGAGCCATCCAAACCCCCAGCTCTCTGCTCAGATCTCAGTTCTGCCTGTGAGCTCTTGGCAAGGCTTGGTTATTCTGCCATGAAGTAGAAGAGGCACAAGACCGGATCTGACAGTTCAATATGTCTGGAGTTTAAAATAATACACAGACCTTGAAACAAACTGTTTGCTTGTTTGAAAGAAAAGAATTGTTATAAGAATTGTTAAAATGCACATTTGTGAATAAAACTCTGTCTGGCGATGTTTAGCTGCAATCAAAGTGTCCCCATTAAGTGAGGAACATGCTTCACTTAAACAACTATATAATTTCCCAAAACCATGGTCCCCACAAGGAACATGCTTCATTTGGGGACATCAGGGAACTTCCTTTAGGACTAAAACATTACTGGTGGCACTTAGCAGCCCCTAAGCTTTGTAAGGATCACTACACTCAGCCAAATCATTGATAAAATGTCAAACCACAGTGCAGGTCAGACCTGTGACTGGATGTTCCCCCATGGTTTTATACCTTTCTGGAGAAGGGAGGCTGTGGTGACAAAAACAGCAAATGGGGCAGAAGAGTCAATAATGGATCTGCATATATAAAACAAAAAGGGAGGCAATATTAGCAAAAGTCAGTAATGAAAAGCAGAAGGCCCAGTCATTTCCCAATAGGCAAGTGGTATTTTAAGTGATGGAAGATACATTTTACTTAAGCAGTTTCTTTTGATTAGTTTAGATGGTTGCTCAGCATCCTGACTCTTTAAAAATAGAGGTTTTGTTGCCTGCTTTTCTTAATGAGCCATGCAGGGACCCAAATACCGAGCTCAAAGATGCTGGTTCAACCTGAAGGTGAGGGAATCAGGTGTTCACAGCTTTAGCTCATTTCAAACCCCTGCAGGAATTGGTAATGGAGGACAGGTCTCCAGAGGTATTTCAGCACATGGTCCTAAAGAAATATAACAAGAATTTTGGTGCCTATTATGTAATTTTACATGTTAAGTTCTAAGTCACTCAGTGTCCTGGTTGGAGAGGTGGGGAGGAGCTTAGTGTGGTGTGGGTGCATCTAAATTGTTATTCTATATCACCCACAGCATCCCTGGAGGCTGTGTTTTTGGGATGAAGCTAAAGAAACTCCACAAAAAAATTTTGGGATAGGGAAAATTCAGAGGTAACCACAACTTTGAAAAAAAGAACCCCTTTTCTCTTTTTCTTCACCCATCAGAAAAACCCTCTTGAAAATTTTCAACAACAATTTGCTCAACAGCAATTTTACCATAAAATGCATGCCTTATGAAATAGCTTTTTCTTCCTCACTCCAGTGAAATGTTACTATTCAATTTTCAGTGTATAAATACTCAAAGAAAACTTTGAATTACTATTTTTCTATTAGACAAAAGTGTCACCTTCCATTTGGATAATTTACTTGAGCATATTAGAATGATGGAGGAAAAGAGAAACTGTCTTGTATGTGGATAACAAAGGGAAAGAGAATAGCTATAGATGCAAAAATTTGGCGTCATGTAAATCATCAGGAATTTGGATTGTTATATAAACTGACAATATATGCTTTCTCTTGGCATAGATAATCATTAATTGTTACTATTCATGCAAGACGGAAAGTCTGCAATAGAGTTGGAGTATCATACCAGCTGTGGGATTTTTTTCCACACTTGTCTTTACCAGTCAATACATCTCATCTGTTAAGCCAATCTTGATCATGATGTTATCAAAAATATATGAAAATTCTTTGAAATATAATGTTTTAGAACTAAAGTGGCACAGGAAATTGAAGGATGCTTATGTGAAACAAGAAAATTGCATCAGGGCATCTTCATAAACTATATATTTGAGCCATTTTTCATATTTTCTCAGAAACAAGATTGAGCAAGCAAGACAAGCCAACTGGCCTTCTCCAATACTATTGGATACGCCATATAATTGAGATACAGATTTTGATACACTAATACTGATAAAACCAATTTATAGTCCTATTTCCTCCATCAAGCCCTCC
>VXAX01005358.1:0-40021 GCA_013399835.1 Leptocoma aspasia | reverse complement strand
AAAAAAAGAAGGTAATCCTCAGCTTCTATCTGCCTTTTCATCCTCTCTGCTCAGCCTGCAGTAATGGAGGTAACCCTCATGTCTGCATTGGGGCAAGGATTTTAAATTGGCAATTATTTCCTACTCTTTAAGTCAATTTATGGTTGGTTTCCTATTATTCTATATATCATGTGAGAGATGCATATCATGATTAAACTGTTATTTTTTTTCTAATTTTCTTTATTACACTGGTGCTATGGTATCTGAATTTTAGCCCAAGTATCATGAAAAGTCAGGATTAAATTGCACATTATAAAGAAAAAAATAACAGAAAAATTGTAAATTAACTTTAAGGCACTCAAAAATGATGCTGCTTAGTATTACTCATGAGAAGACCAGTTTCTCTGCCAGAAGGATGCCTCATTCTTAGCCCATTCTCAGAACTCATTTTGTCTAAAGGGTTGCTATTATACTCTTGCATAGTAAACACAACATTCCTATGTGACTGAAAAGCACAATATCAATTCCTATAAAAATAAACAGCCAATTTGAAAAAATATTACCTGAAGATTTGCAGCATTTCTGTTTCAGAAGAGTTTTAGATTTTCTGGGTAAATGTCAGATACACAGCTCTGTGTTTCTACATCGCTACTTTATTCAATGCATTTTAGCTGAGGTATTGGTGAAGCAGCAGCCTGCTTTTAGGCCAGCCTGGTCCAGAGAATGGTCCCAATCTTGTATCTAAATCCCCTAAATCACAATCTCCCTCTGCAGAACAATCCTACACCCATCTCACCGAGCCAAATTCATATTTATAAATAAACAACAAGACTTCTAGAGGGTCTGCATACAGTGAAGATGACATAATCAATCAAGATTTAAATCCAAGCAGTTACACAGTTACCATGACTCTGAAACTGCCAGAAATTTGCAAATGAGTTTTTTAAAATAAATTTTAAAAATCAATATTCATCTAGTGGACCTGACAGAAGCTTATTTTTGCTTTACAACAGATGTATAAACCATTCTGTTCATTACAAAGAAGTTAATCTTATTCTATTAGGTGGTAAGTGGAGTGTTAAAATTTATGTCAAAATATGCAGCAGCATTCTATCTCTGATCCACAAGCCAAATTTACTCTGATTTAAGCTAATGCATATTCCTGAAAACCCATTGACTGCAAATAAGGGTAGAACTTGGCTTAGCACATTCCCTCCACACTGATTGCAGTTTTCATTGGTTTATTTCTTCCATTTTTTAAATAGTTAATGTTTGCCTATTATTGCTGCAGTCTTTGACTTCAAAGTCCCAGAGAGTAAAATTATTTACTACAGACTTCCTTCTGCCTGTTATCCTAACAATGTCTGTTAACTTTTATTGATTAGTGATACACTAGTAACTTGATCTGCCAAAACAGCACAGGGAGCTTGGATTCTCCTGTTTCTCCTTTCCAAAGTGTTGCACACCCCCTATCATTTTTACTCAGTTTGTGATCTATTTCACTAAATTCTACCAGAGATTCATGTGTCACCTCTACTTATATTAGTAACCTACTGACAATTAGAAATAATACTAAACTCTCACCCCAAAAAACCCAAACCCAGTACAGTACCTGACACCAAGAACTAAATCTGTGAACAACCTTAGGCCACCAGTTGACCTTATGACCACCTTCACCTTGGTCTTCCTCCCAGCCAACTTCTCATGGTTTATTTGAGCTCAGGCCCCCGAACTCTGTTGTAGGTGCACCCACACCTGGCCTTGTCCTTTGCTGTCCTGACTTGCTGACTGGTTTTCCTGGATTAACCTCAGGCCCTATGCTGTGTGTCCAGCCCCATCTCCTGTTGCCCCTGATTGGCTTCCATCAATGGACACTGGATTTATTTTGCTGACCTCACCATGACTGGAACTGCTAATAGACCCTAAGAGCAACCCATCCATGTCCCCTGATCTTTTGGGACTGCCCTCTTGTGTCAGCCTTGGCTCCCAGATCATTCTCTCTCTTGAAGCAGCCTGCTTTTGCTGACATTGGGTGTCTTTAGACCTACATCTTAAGCTTTGACCCAGGAACTGAGCACTTGTGGAAAGCATTTACAGAAGGCAGCATGTTCGGTTAGAAACTATCCCATGCAGACCACAGGGAATCATTAGGAAAAGAGACATAGAAAACAGGTAGGTATTCCTGTAGTTCTTACTGCTTATGCCATGGTAAGAGGCATACTGGAACAGTATGCCCATTATTTCATCTCTTTCAGCGACAAATAACAGATGTTCAGAAAAGCATTCCAAAACCAGCACATATCAAAAGATTCTTTCTTACTTCTGAAAGTATATAGATATAGAAACATCTGAGACAAGGTGACATCAAGTTTCTGCATAAAATCACCCTGAGTGAACATACCCTCTGTAATATTTTGAATCCACTTAGATGTTACACCTCTACAACATCCCACAGTAACGAGTGCCACTACGACATTGCCCCTTGTGTGGAAAAGTGCATCCCTTCATGGCAAGCCTCTGCATGGATGTTTTCTGCTTCTTGCACCAGTGGATCAGAAACCAAATCTCAAGCAAAGCCACAAGAAAACTCAAGACAAAGCAGATCAAGGGGAAAAAGGGAGCAGCAAGCACAGGTGATAATTCTCAAGCTGCAAAGTAGACAAACAAAATAATGTGTGTCCTCCTCCACTTTTTATAACTGAGACAACCCGACAACGCCTTCCAGAAAATACACTGCATGCAGCTTGAGAGCCTAAATAAGCCAAAGCTCTGAGCACGAGTAGGCCCCAGCCCCTTGTTTTTTTCCTTTTCAGCAGAACCCAAGTGACAAGAGTTCAAATCTGGATGTGCTTTATTTGGGCATGAGGTAAACACTGGAGCCAGGGAGGGTTCCTGGGTGAAGTCAGCATAAATGCAAGGCATGCCTTCCCACGGAGAACGCTTTTTTGTCAGAGCAATAAAACAACAAACAGCGCCGCGAGAAATAACAAGAAATAAAATTCTTTGTGTTCTAATCTATCAAAAATGTTTATCTAGCAAATACATAGTTCAAGTGCCTGAACTATCCAGATTGATTTAATTTAAAAAAAAAAAATCTGCTGTGCTGACCATGTTCTGGGTGGGGTGGGGGGGAGGCAGGTTTTATTATAATCCGTGGCACGTCGCTTCCCTGGCTGCACAGCAGAGCTTTCCAAGAGAGCTTTAAAGACCCTGTTTCACTGGGAGGAGCAGTCTGCTCACATCACAAAGCAAACAGGAGCGCCTGTCCTTCATCCAGGGCTTTAGTATTTATTTCTTTGGGGGGTCTAATCACGAAAGTTACTGGAAAATGTTCGCTCTGATGAAAAAAATTTTCCCTGTTCAGCCATTTTCAGTTCAGTTCACAGTCAAGATGTGACAGACTCTGATAGCTTTAAAGAGTAGCTGGTGGCATTTCAGCAATTGCTGGCTGTCAGTCCATGCCCACCTATTGACACCTGCTTGTAGATTTCCTTTGAAGTGAGCAGACAGGTTAAAATGACTATCAAACAGAAATCAAAAATGCTGTGCTATTTTAATTTTCAGGTTGGTCAGTGAAGCCCTCCTAAGGGTGCAAACAATATTTCTTTTTTAATCTAAAATATACCATTTTTTTCTCTAATCTGAAGAATAGTCTCTCTGATGCTAAAAGTCATTTAGCACATTAGTAATGGATTTTATCTGCTCATATCTCAGGTTTAACTATTTTCCTTTTAGTAAGTATTACCTTGCTAGCCAGAAGACTTGAAAACAACAGACTGTAGTCAAAAAATGCTTTACTAAAACCAATTGAATATAAACGATTTTAAAAGTATGAAGACAAATCTCTCCCCACTTACAGCAAATTTTTTTAGTTAAATAATTAATTAAAAATACATTTGCCTCTATTTCCTCTTAAAATCTTAGCTATTTTCCCTTACAGGAGGGGAACTAAAGCCTTCATAATAACCCTGTGAATTGCTTACTCAGAATGCTGATGTTTTTGTGTTCTGCATTTTTATAGGCCAAATTCCTGCTTTAGCTCTCTGTTACTGTGGCAATCCGTACAGTCAGGGCTGTTAAATTATTTCAAGTCTGCGAGGAATAATAATGCCTTGGATTAGCGTTCTGCTGATATTTAACCTTAAAGGCTATGTTTCTGAAAAAACACTGATATCATCCTCCCCCCCCCTCCCCCCCAATACAGGGTGCTTCTTTTATTGGCATAACAAAGCAGTAGAAGATAAAACAACAGACAAATCCTGCAGTTTTTTACATCTGACTTCTTTGCCTCAGCTCTGATTTCACCCACGCAAGTCTACTGTCAGCACTATTTTGTCCTCTGATAAAGCATAACAGTACCTATTTTTTTTCCTACAGTCTTGGGAAAGAAACCCCAGACTGTTGATTTACTGTGTATTATTATTTAAATGTTTTTGTCACTAAAAAAAGAGAAGCCATAAAAATGGTAGTTTCTACTTTTATCAATTTTTTTAAATTCTACTTGTCATTTTCTTCAGAGGCCAGCAACATATACTAAAACATCTTAATGTATTTCATCACTGTAATCTCCAGATCAACAGGTAGGCCAGAATGACTTTATTTATTTCTCTGCAAGATTAAAAAGCAACATGTTACCTTGAAATGCTAAAAGTTATGCAATAAATCAAAGACCAAAATCATAGTAATCGTACCTCAACTTTTCTGAAGATCAGAGGCATGAGCTGTCTGAACTTCCTGACTAAAAGAATGGGATTCTTCTGTAACTTTGTGTTGTAGTGTAAGCACAGATGGCAACTAACCACCACACAGCTGCTCTCTCACCTCCCCTCACCCCCAAGTAGGGTGGAAAGGAGAACTGTGGGAAAAAAGGTATACAAGGTAAAAGAACAACTAAATTATGGAAATAAAGTAAAATAAATTACTACTCATAACAACAACAAGAATAATTGCAATGACGGGAGACAGAGGGAGGGAGAGAATTCATCCCCAAAACAAACAAGTGATGCACAACACAGTTGTGCACCCAGTTCCACCCAGTTTAGATACTGGGCTTGATGTTCTGTGGTATGGAATATCCCTGTCCTAGGTGTCCTAGCTGTGTTCCCTCCCAGCTTCTTGTGCACCTCTGCACTGGCAGAGCATGGGAAACTGAAAAGCCCTTGACACAGAGCAAGTACTACTCAGCAAGAACCAAAACATCAGTGTGTTATCAACATTATTCTCATACTAAATCTAAAACACAGCAATGTACCAACTTCTAAGGGCAAAATTGTCCCAGCTAAAATCAGGACACCTAGCTTAGTGCAATCTTAAATCTGGCCTTTCTCTGATTTCATCCTAGCTCAATGGTTTTATTTATGCTGAGTCCACTTACATGTGAAATTAAGCAGCCTTATTACAAATAAGTCTCAGTTTCAGCAACCTCTGGGAGACAAAATTGTGTATCAATCATAACCCAGGCATGTCTGCAGAGCCATCAGGAAACATCCATCTGCATTCAGTTCAAGCACACACCTCCATGCAGGCTTTTATTTGCAGGGCTTCAGACCCCCATGCATATTTATTCTTGGCCATTCCTAAAACCATTTCCCAGAACGTCCAAAAGATCACAGTAACTTGCTAATCCTGGCAGAAATTTGCACCCAGAGAGCACTACAGGGTCCTGAATTTTAATGCTGATGTCTATCTGCAGTACCAGCAGGCACTCCGGAAAGCCTATGGCAGCTACAGCCTCCTGATTTTTTGGGCCAGCTTTGTCAGATTTAGTGTAGTAATTAGTGAGATAAAATGTTTGTATGTACCACTCACCTGGTAGCAAAAACAGGGCAGTTTGCCTGATGGACTTTGGAGCATCTCCTGCTCAGGAGAGACACACTTGATCACTGACTGGATTCTGCATGTGGGACAAGCACTCTGGTCTGGAGTATTTTTCTAGTAGTCCCGAGAGACTAAAGCTGGATTCACACTTTAGGAGAACAAAGGATTTTCTTCATATTATCACATGAAAACTAGAAAAACTTTCTAGAGCTTAAGAGCTGGCAAATCTGCCATAAGATACAGGTTTCATCTCACTCAAGACAAGCACAGAATCCACACCATTAAATCCTTATGATTAGTCATTATTTAGGCTAGTTGCCGAATGTCATCTCTTAGCAGATGCTATAAAACTTTCAAATTCAGCTAGCATGAAAGTTAATTTCAAGAATAATCCATGTTGAACAAGCTTTTTTTCATTGGTTGTTGTATCTTTTTATTTCATCAGCTGAGATCATCTAAGACAGGCAAAGTAATACAGCCTCAGTCTATAGAAGCCTGAAAATACCAATAATGTTTAAACAGCAGCCCCCCAAAATGATAGAATCATAGAATGGTTTGTGTTGGGAGGAACTTTAAAGATCATCTAGATCCAACCCCCTTGGCATGGCAAAAACCTTCCACATTTCCACCTTTCATCTGTTCAAAGCTTCATCCAGCCTGGTCTTGAACCAGGGATGGGACATCCACCATTTCTATGGGCAACCTGTTCCAGTGCCTCACCACCCTTCTCTATATCTAAATCTACTCTACCCCAGTGTGAAGCCATTCCCCCTGGTTCTATCACTACATGGGATTTATAGAAAGTCCCTCTCCAGCTCTCTTGTAGCCCCCTCTAGGTACTGGAAGGTGCTGTAAGGTGTCCCCAGAGCCTTCTTTTCTCCAGCCTGAACAACCCCAAGAGTGTCAGCCTGTCTCCATAGGAGAGGGGCTCCAGTTCTTGCATCATCAAGATCGGGTGACATCATAGAGGAATTCATCTCCAATCAGAAGTATCAAGCCCTTTATGTCTATAAAGCTTCATGAGAGAGAAGTGTTGAATTTTGACAGGATTCTGTAAGCACTGGAGAAGCAGAGCTGCTCTCCAGCCATGTGTTTGAGCTGCCCAGCTCTGGGGCACCCCAGGCTTACAGTGTTCACTGCCATGTCAGTCTCCCATTGTTGATCACCTGGGATTTGTTTTTGAGCCTAAACAAACACCACTAAAATCAGATCTCCCCAGCTGACTGGAGTTCTACTAATTCTTCCTTTTTGTATTTGTACCTTTTCTGTGAGAATGTATGTAAAGTAACATTAAAAGCCTGGAGTATTTCTTTTATGTTTTAGAAGAGATCAGTCCATCAAAATAGAAGTAGATTTCCTCATGCTTTATTAGAAGTTCAATAAATTTTCATTAGTTCAATATTATTTTGATATCTCTGAAGTGCCAAAAAATTAAGATATTTGCATAGTGTCAGAATAATTGAGATTATTATTAAAGATTATGGGGGGTTTATGCAAACTATGTTTTATCACCTCAAAAAAGCTGACATACACATCTTCTGAATCTCCCAGGTTTATAAAATAAGGTGATTAGAGCTGCATAGATTCCAGACTAGTGAGAGGCTGGGAACTGAATCACAGAGAAATAACCCACATTGTGCATTGACAGCTATTCATGATTGTTGTTATTTTCAGCTGGAAATTACTCTTGAAGAATCAGCATAGCATTCCCTTACAGGAATTGTTTGTGCCCAAATCATATTTGATCACACAGACCAAAGAAGAGCAGATTTTTGTTTCTTTTCTCAGGCATTGAACCCAAATGTGTTGACAAATAGCTGTGTTTGTATTCCCAATAAATCTATACTTGAGGGCTGAAAAAAATATACTACAAATCACATTATATGGACACGAATGAAATAGAAATGCAGAGCAGTGGTAGAAATAAATTCTGTGTTGAAAGTATTTAAATATTCATTGGAAAGAGAAAGCAACAGATTTACTCTTTTGTGTTTGTCTAGCTGTGGGTTCCCCAGGACACTGGATGGAGGGCAACAGGATGGGCCACCAAGACAGGCTGGAGCCTGTGAGGCTCCAGAAGAGGCTGCAGGAGATGAGTTTTATTTATGCAAAATGAAGCATCACCTACAAGAAGAGAGACAGTGTATGTTTGGGGGTTCTTGCTGTGCCCCAGCTTCTGCTTAAACTCTTGTTTTTGTCCTCTAGAACCACCTGCACTTTTGCCAGCCAGGTCTCTGAGGCACCCACCTGGTTTCAGATAGGAAAATCCAGGCACAATCCTCTATTGCATTTCCACCTGAAAATAATTAAAAGCTCAAGGGTGTTTTAATAAGAATGTGCATTTTTTAGGCCCTCAGAGACAGCCTTAATTAGTCTGATCTTTTACAGACACTTTCAGTTAAAGCAAGTTGAGCAACAGCATCATCTTAGCTTGCAGTTCACGCTAAGATTTTTCTATAGTTTCAGCAGATACAAATCTCAGCCCACAAACTTATCCTCATAGTCAGCACAATCTGTTTGCAAGGGTCAGGGTTTGCTAAACTGTTTCCACTTCATTTAAAATATAAATCAATTAAAAAAACCAAAACAATCAAACAAAAAAGAAGGCCCCAACTAAAACAGTGCTAAACTTAGGGTCTGTTCACAGAACAAAACAAAATGCTGTTTTAAATATCCTGGATCTAGATCTAAACCAGCTTACACACTTATACACATGACTCTACTGTCACACAGAGCTGCTGCAGCCCCCTCAAAAGTAACAGAGCTGAAAGTAGCACAGTTTGTGCCTTGGAGCATTTCTCAATACACAGCACCTTCCCAGCACGTTTCACCAAATGCTTTAGCTGCAGCAAGTCATCATCTGCTACAACCACAGCATGCCACAAAATGTCAAGGGGACTGCCACACTTCAGACCCCCTCAGATTTCCTTAGTAGAGCTCCAGGAGGACCTCGGGAACAGGTGGCACCATGACATCTAAAGAAGTGTTAACAACAAACAAAAACCTTCTCACAATCTTTGCTCGGCTCTTAGGGGTGTCTGGGGAGACAGTCTGATCTTGGCCCTAAATCAGTTTAACCATGAACATATAAGCAAAAATCTAGCATGTGGTATCACAAGAATGTGGGAATACCTTGTCTTGTTTTATCTGTGGTGGGTCTGCAGTAGTTCACAAAAAGTGAGCTGAATGTTGGATCAAGAGGAGAATGTTCCTCATGCACAACCATTCTCACCCTACCTCCAAAGAGGACCAGCTGTAAACTAGAATAATAAAATTAGAATAATAAAGATACAGTTAAAACAGAGTAATCTAGTGTCCTCCCAATGAGGAAAGCTATTTTTTTGGGCACCATACTCCTATGTTGTTGCTACTTCTGAAATAATTTCATCTAACACTAGCTTTGGGATTGGTTTACCCACAAGTAACCCACAAAGCAGGGGTTTGCATAATTTTCTTGAACACTCCTAAAGTCTTCTGCAGGATAAACACTCATGCAGAAAGTAGTGCTAGGGCAATTCACATGTGAAAAACCTTTCCAGGCCAAATATAAGATCAAAAAGCTCACCTTTTTTCATGGTTCCTACATCAACAACTACCTGGGGACTTATTTCCTGGCTGACACAAGATGTATTTTGCATGTTGGAGAGTTTAGCACATGTTAAGCTGGACTTTCCAATTTCTAGAGAAAAAACAAAAATTAAAACCAGTGCTTAAATCACAGAGCCACTGGGGAGATTTTCTGGTTTTGCAAGCTAATGTCTTCCAGCACCCAGACTCTTGTGTGTGTGCATGCACTTCCCAACACATAATTTGTTTTTTGAAGAAAAAAGAAAAGAAGAAAACCCCAAAATTTCTGCTTTCTTGCCTTATTTTGCATCTGTGCAATGCAAAAGCCACAGCCATGATCAGCATCACATTGTACTATGAACTGCACTAATGGAATGAAAAATATTTTCTCTACCTTAAATAATTAATAATTTAAGCTTGTAGGGCAAATGATAGTGAATGCTGAAGTATCTTGCTAGCCAAAAACATAAACAACTGCAAATATGTTTGATTCCAAATCATCTTATGTTTTCACTCATTCCTCATTTGATGAGAAAAACACTCCTGCTGCCATTGCTGAGAACCCTTAACTAAATGAGGAGAGAGTTAATTTGCCTTCCCTCAAATCCCACACAGCTTGTGAACAAAATCAGGGCCATTTGTCTTGCTTGTCTCTGATGTCTGCCTGCTTTTCAAGGCTCTTTGCCTCTTTCCCTCAGCCTGTTAGAAGGAACTTTTCTTTAGGCACTAGAAACTGGTTTAACTAATTTACACAGAAAATAAGTTGTTTATGCGCTCACCAAATCATAATCAGAATTGGCTCTATAACAAGATGTAAGGTAGAAAATACTCCAAGAGACTAGAAAATAACTTGGAGCGAATGATAGAGGAGAAAGGACCCTTTATCCAATATATTAAAAAAAGGGAGACAAAATGAGGTCTATGAGAAGTCAAGACTTGCTAGGAAAGAGTGGTGTAAATATGCCAATGTGCAACATGTGAAGGGAAAGCAAAGAGCTGCAGAGCAGGGGAGCTAATGAAGGCAGCTTTCCTATTGATTTCTGTCTCCTGCTTGCTGTCTTAGCTACAAGTTCTGACTGAACCTATCACTACCAGGGGGGGTTTTGTGAGGTCTCTACCTTCTGGACTCCCTAATGAAGCAGGAGCTTCAACTAAGCAGTAAGAGAAGCACAGTTAGTCTGCACCTTTATCTGCCTACCTGTTTTCTTGGTCTTAGAGAAACCTCGCTATTAAATTGTACTGAAAGCAACTGATGTACTGAAATTGCAACTGAATAGCTGAAAGAAGCTAAAAAAGCTTCTTGGAAAGGAATGGATGCACAGAGAAGCCTATCAGTCCTGCACAGCATGGTTAAGGCATAGATAAGCCTCCTACCTCTCAGAGTGGGGAAGATAAGAAAGAAAAAAGAAAGGAAAGAAAAAACCCCCATGACTGGTAGAATAAAAATAACACAACATCAAATGAATTAGGTCATCCACATCATGTCATGTAGAAAAGGACCCAGAATTTTTTAAATGCACAGACATCCTCTGCTGTCCCAGGTCCCACTTCACACCCCTTTGCCTCTGCTCCTGGTTATACCTAGGGGGACTTCAGTGCAGGATTCCCAAAGACCAAATGATAATTTGGATCTGGTGGCAATATGAGCTATCAAGCCTAAGCATTTGCTTTGTAGATTATTTGAACTAAGCATTTTTACACAGGTAAGCATTTTGTCTTTAAAAGATAACATGGTAAATCAATAAGTGCAAAATGTTATTACATTTTAACAGCAGAAGGTATATGTAGAGCTCTGTCTGGACTCTATTAGGAAGTTTAAATTGTCATATATTGGACATTATTAAAAGGACCTACATGCAAAGAAGAGTCCTGCTGCTAATATGCTGAATTAAACAGCCATATGAACTGGCATTAGTCCTGTACCAGCAAGCAGCACTTTTTTGCAGGCAGAAGTCTCCCCTCAACCCCATTCTGCTGTCCCTGCCTCCTGCCTCACTGCTTGCTCTAACCATGGTAAAAACCTCAGTGACAAGAAACACACACACATTCCCCTACATTTTATTTTAAAGGTATTGCTTTCTTGGTGTTTTGTCCTTTGCAATCATATAAATCTCTCTCCTTGCACTGCTACACTATATCTGCTTCTGCTTAGCCTGGGAAAGACATTCTGGATTTCCTGGTCTCCAAGGGAAGGACAGAGCAAGCCAGCTGCCAAACTCCTGCAGGGATAGAAATGTTTACTTTGACACCGTGCTGGTGCAGCAGACACAGGGATGAACTAAGGCACACTCACTGTTTCTGTCCCATCCCACCTAAAATAACTAAGGACAGACAACTGCTGGGAGCTGCCCTCGAGATGTGCCCTGACAAGGCTGCAAACTCTGCAGTGCAAGGTGGGTCAGCAGCAAGGGGGAAGGGCACCCCAGCATTGGAGAGACTGGGCACAGCTGCTGCCAGCGTGCAGGAAACCAGCACCTCTCCAAACGTTAACTGCAGTCAGGAACACCCACACAGAAATTCCTGACTCAAGATAATGGAGTTCAAATAACTCAGAGGGTTTGGTTTGGTTTGTTTTGTGGGGATTTTTGTTCGCTTGCTTGTAGTTTTTTTCTTTTTTAAAGGACTTTGATATAGCACCTCAACCTCTCTCCACTCTATACCACCTTGAAGTTCTGTTGTCTTCCCTTTGCCAAATGACAGCTGAACAGTAGCACAGAAGGATCTTCTGAGAGCCAGTTTCTTCTCTGGTTGTTTATGGATTGTTATTGAGACTTTCTCAAACATATGCTGCCAGCAGAATATGCAGACAAGCATTCTAGCAACACAGCTGATGCATTTGAGGCAGAAAAATAAATATGTGGAAAATGTAAAATCAGCCATGCAGCAGATCTATTCATAGAGAAGATATTTTTTTTCAGATTAAATCAATTCTAAAGTAATTACGTAACAAATATCTGAAATGTGATGTGTTACCACTCAATTTTTTGCAGCCAAATACCTGCCTCCTGTGCTTGGGTTTAGGGATAAGAACTTAGGCATTTTGTTGCTGGGTCAAGAGGACTAACTGGGAGCTGGTTAACAGCACTGAGCAACAGCCCCGTGTCCACTTGCAGGGTTCTGGTTCTCTCCTCTGGCACAAGATTTTTGTAATGCTTGTAAGCACAGGCTTACAAGCATTTTTGAGAAGCTATTCAAGCTTCAAACTTTGTACAATCATTGACGTGGAGAGCTGTTTGTCACCTCCTTTACTGTGAGTTGTAAGCAAGTTGGTAGCATAAAACACATAGACAATTTTGAGCAGCTACATTCTCTGATCTCTGTCTCCTTTCCTAAGTCATATATCAGTCACAATATTTTGTATAAGCTTGTAGTGGTTTCTTTTTTCAGTCTATGTAAGAACAAAATCAGGAGAAGGAAGAGATCTCCTTTTGTTTTCCATTTAAGAAAGTGCTGCATGACGGACAGCTCATTTACACTGCTGCCCATTGGCAAATTGCTATTACACTATTTAGACAAAATTGTCTTTTTGGCAGCTGTTCATTAGTGGTAACTGCATTATGAACAAAATAATTTGGTTTAGAGGTTCTCATTTTATTTTTGTCGGAATTAAGGAACAGAAATGGTTCCAAATGAATCAGAGTGTGGATACCTAATTAGCAGTAATCGAAGTTCAGCAGATTATCCAGTACTTCTTTGTCAGTAACCAAGAGTGTGGGCCCTCCTGGTAGCACACAACATGCTCACAGCTCACATCCATCGAAGCCATGCAAGGCAGCCTCACCTCCTGTCTGCTTTATGGTCCTTTTCTCATCCCCTGCACACAGAAAACGGGATCTAACACAACCACAGAGCTGCCAGCTCTCTGAACTGAGCAGAAAAGAAGGAGAGCCCTCTGACTCTCCCCTCAACTACAGATCATCAGTGGAAACTGCCTTCAGCAGCCTGGACTCTGTTTCAAAGTCAGGCACCTTCTTCTGCCTCTGCCTGTGTCATTCCCAGCCCCCCAAGAAGTCCTGGTCTACAGCTGTGGTCACTAGAAGGTGCTGCCAGCCATGTAGGCAGGCTCCTGACTGCTGCCCTTCCACTCTTCTTAAATATGAAATGGGGTGGACTCATTCAGCTTTTACCTTTTGGAGAGAGAAATACAGCAACCAAAGAAAACCTCACCTTACCCAAAAAAGCAACCAAACAAAACCTTCTCCATTTACATAGAGGGCTCATGTTACTATCATGGTTTCAGGAACTCACAGTACTAAAGGCTGGATTTTCCCCTGGACACTTTCCAGGTGTCTCTCAGGAACTCTTTTTTCCCAGTTGTCATATGCTTTTGACCAACAGGGCTCAGTTACCAGCTGAGAGAAACTTTTTTGGTAGTTTTCTTACTATATTAGTTTTTTCTTTTATTTTTTTCTTTTCCAGAGCTGCTTGCCTTGGTGACTAAGGGCTAGATTTGGTTACATTTTATTTAAATCTCCACCAATTTCTCTTGCACTTGTTTGGGCAAAGGAGAAGTTTCCCCACTAGTGTTTTCAGTTTTCTAGACTAGCACAAGCTGTATCTAACCACCTTGAACTTCTGTCTACAAAGTCCATGTCCAAAACTGGTGCCAAATAAAAGTAAATTTTACCATGGAGAAAGTAGAAGCTGACAGAGGTGGCAAATTTATATTACACTTTATATTCGACAGAGCTGCAAAGCCAAAAGGGACTGTTTGTAAAAGTATGATAAATTCTTGCCTCAAGGATGATCGATAGGTAAAAATATTGTTTTAGCATACTGTTTCTAATCTAGGACATCTGAAAGGCGGCATTATTAATGACATCTCTTGTGGTTCATTACTTCAGCGAGGAACAAAATTACTTTGTAATTTAAAGATGAGAAGATTCTGCACATACAAGCAATAGAGTAAGCCTGTTTAAAATGATAAATCTTACACACCTGCTCACATAGGAGCAGTTTCTGTCAATGAAGGGCTTTGTGCAGTTCTGTCCTTACAATAAAGCTGAACATTCCTTAGCTAAAAAACTCTGATATATTATGTGTGTATACACAATATATGTGCTTCTTGCATGGAATATATAGAAAGGTGGGATAATAAAGGGTCCTCTGTAAATCATCTGGTCCAACCCCTGCACCCAAGGGCTGCCCCCAGAGTTTGATCAGGTTGCTTAGATCCTCAGCTAGAGATGTTCTGAGCATCTCCAGGTTCTGAGAGTCTCCATGCCCTGCTCCCCAGCTTAGTGTCATTGTTGAGCTTGTAAAAGTTGGCTCTGTCCCATCATCCAGGAACAGACACAATGCACATTACTGCTGCCTCTGCTAAAACCTACAGTATCACTAGTATCCAGGCAACAGCTGCTGACCATTCCTTCTGAAGCCCAGCAATCCAGCCAATTTCTCACTCTCCTGGTTATTCACTCATCCAGTCTGAGTACACAGAAACCATGGGAGACCATGCTGGAAACTGTGTTAAGGTGGAGGTTTGCCCACTGCTCCCACCTCATCCACTGGAACAGATACTTTGCGATAGAAGGCAATGAGGTTTGACAAGCAACATTTTCTTTAGCAAATCCACACAGGCTGTTCCCAGACATGTTCTCCCTTAAAGAAGGGAGAGTTTGCTCTGTGATCTTCCCAGGGATCAGCTGATAGTTCCCTGGTTTCTCCTTCTTCCTCTTTTTTGAACATGGTTATTCTTTTCCAGTGATGGGAAACCTCCCCTGACTGCTACAACTCATCTAGGACAATGGCAGTGGCCTCACAGTGACAATGGCCGTTTCCCATGGCACCCCACTTGTGCATTCTGCCTGCTCCCATGGCACTGAGCATGGCCACTGCCTCAGTGCTCCCTGACTGACCTTCCTGTCCTGCATCCCTCACCCAACACTGCCCCTGGGCAAAGGGACCAGAAAGAACAAGGTACAGACTAAAGCAGGAAGGCTCCTTTTTGCCCCCAGGGCTCCCATGTGATCCAACAGCAGGGCCACCCACACAGAGCAGTTTCACATGCCCCAGATGATCAGGCATGTCAATATAAGCACATAATCTTGTGGTGTTGGGCATCCTCCAGCAGATTTCTGCCAACTGGCTGCAGCAGCCTGCTCACTAAATCACAGGGCCCCATAAAACACAGGCAACAACACAGCCTTTGCCTCTGTTTGCCGGCCCTGCCCAAGTAGCCCAAACAACTCCAATGAAATATGGGCTTGAAGTGTAGCTTTATATAATATTTCATTTTGAGTGAAAGGAAAGATGATTTTTTAATGATTTCTTCATAATTTGGGGCTTACATTTTTGATGGAAGTCTTAAGGTCAAGAGAACTAAAAAAACCCCTGCAATCACAGATTACATAAAGGTTAGAATCTATCCAAAATTGGAGTGATAGAGCATGGAGCTAATTTTTACCACTTATTCATACTCATTCCAGACTTTCATCTCAGTGGAGTACAAACACTACATTTTCAAAAGATACTAGTACTTTGTATGCAATAATATATCTTTCCTGGAGACGCTTGTGAATTTAAAGATGAAAATAATGAAAATCACTCTGAACAGGTAATCTGGCAGAACTGTTCTTTGTACTCAGTTTATACTAGCACTACTTAACAATACGGAAAAAAATGTGCATAATTAAATATTAAAAATTTTGTGGAGATAAAGAGACAGTAAGTATCAAAATCATTACATAATTTGGACTTTGCCTTAGAGATGTAGAGAGGTTTAGGAGCAATCTGCTGCTGAATGGGAGCTATCAGGACGACAGGACTCCTCTTGGTGGCACAAAGAGAAAAAATGAGAGGCAATTTTTTAACACTGCAGCAAGAGAAATTCCAGATGGACATAAGGAAAAAAGGTTTTGGTTCAGCCTTGAAACAAGATGCCTCATAGAGACTGAGAATACCCATCCCTGCAGACAACCACTTAAAATTTATTGTAGGCTCTTGAGGACCATTTTATGGACAGTATTGTTGTCTGTTATATCTTTTCCTCTGTTCTGAGACACTGCATTCTTGAACTTGGACCTGCATAAACCTTCAAGGGGCACCAACACACCCAAGTGGAATTTCACTCCCAATTATCCCCTGCTATCTGGGGAGAGAAAGAAGCATCCATTTGCAAACTGAACAAATAAGAACACTGGGATTTTGTAGGAAATTGATGGCAAGAGACATTCAAGGAGAGTCTGTCTGACTCCCATTTAGGGTGGTGTTATCTTTCTGTGCTGATGAAAAGCATTCTTCGCTTTCTCGACAGTCCATGGGAGTGAGACAATAAATTCATATCTCTGTTATGTTTAAAAATCTGAATTGTAAATGTTGACAAGACTGATCCATATTTACACTTGGATCCCATTTTTATAAATGGATCCCATTTTTATTTCACTGACAAGTAAAGATGATCAAGCATTAAGGGTTGGAATCGATACATTTTTGATACACTCTGGTACAGAAGGCCAGAAAAGGCCAAATGAGGTATTCAGAACATCCCATCCCTCTGATATAAACCACAGTACCTCTGCCAGGATTAATCAGGCTTTGGCCCTCTAAACATAAAATAGCAGCTAGCCTAAGACTCAGAAAAGGGGCTAAGTCTTCCTTTTACTGAGATTGCAACTTGATCGGTACTTGAAACTGTATTGCTCTTCTTTTCTTTTCCATTTGGAATAGCTAAATTGAAAAGACACCACTCATTCATATTCTACACTTCAAGGTTCTCCCAGCAATCAGGAGGATTGGAACTTGAAAGCACCACATTTAAGGACGTGGCTAAGGGTCCTGGATTTATTGCATTAAAACTCTCCCATACTGCATGTTCTATTCCTCTTGTGCTGTCATTACTGCTATTTTCAGGTTGTAGGGGTTTGGGGTTTTTTGGGCTGTATTTTAATTATGGTTATTTTCCTCCCTTCAAATAAATTATCATTATGTCTTGAAGTTCCTTCTAGCACATGGTCAGCCTCTCACACATCATTTTCTGTGAGACAAAATACATCAACAAGGCAAATCGCTGTTGACAATTTATAGACACACTTGCCGCTAAACATCTTATTCCTTTTTGTTTCAAGCCCATGAGAAAGAAGACTAATTAATCACTGTGGATAGAAGAGTCCTTTTCGTTTCCAGGAAAGGATTAAAGAGCAAGTGAAATATACTTGTCACCTTGTGCCTCAACCATGCCTGGTACAGACTTCTCCCAGTTTGTTTTCATTCAGCCTCCCTGGTAAGAGAACTGATAAAACCTTTCAGTTATTTCTCAAAGGTACGTTCACTCTCTAAAAACTGGTTAAATATCAGCTTGTTTCTTATGTACCTGTACATTAGGAAGTCCAAACACTATCCTAATTACATATCTGTAAACACAGAATAAAAGTTTAAATAAATAGAAGTACCTTCTGCATTCCATCTGTAACAATGCAGATCCAACATCTGCTGTTGGATCTACAGCTTCTTAATCAATATATGTAACTTAAGAGCAACAATCCACAAACACCACAACATATATCAAAAGTAAAAAAAAAAATCCTACTTCAGATAAAAGTGACCTCCATATCAGAAATAACACACATTATTAACAGTAACTTCCCATTTTTGCCCAAATTGCTTCTGTTCTGACCTGTGTTTCCTTAGTTTTGTCTTGGAGTGTTCTGGATTTGATTTCAAGGATTACAAAAGCAACATAATTTTATTTTAGTCTCATCCAAATTTCAAAAATTTCATTATGTTTTTATTCTCCTTCATGCTTAATGTGAGGAGGATTTTTCCTGAAGACAGACATTTTAATCTGCCCACATTTGCCAGCATATTCACCAGGGTTTTCTGGTGGACTTATAAATAGAGAATTGGTTTAAAACTGCACTCCAGGTAGAATCTCTGCTTTGTATTTCCTTTGCCTTGTCCTGCTGGTGCACGACAACATCACGAAGTTTATGTTCTTTGCCATTTCTCAAAAGAGAAAGCTTTTGCCCTGAATTCATCAGGTGTCACTGAGGGATGTAAGGGTGCCCTGAAACTGCATAATATTTGTTAGATTTTTAGTGCCACCTTCAAGATCTGAATAGAGTGGTGTTTCCTGGGTTGTACTTCCCATCTCTCTCCTTTCCCAACACAGGCTGTGTGTGGCTGAGATGGAGGTGGAGCAGCACACCTTGCCACACAAGGCAGCAGAATAGCACTGGGTCCTCCCACCACACCCTGGAGGCTGATGTCAAGCCAGGAAAGCCTGCACACATGATGACTCAAAAGATGAATGTTTGCCACCAAAACACAGAGGAAGATGATAGATATTTATAATACTACTGCCTTAACTTCAGGCTCTAATGTTTGTTTTTAAGCCATCAACAGCGAATTTGAGCAATACAAAACCTTACTCAAGGGTCATGGAAGTTTAGCATCTACTAGTGACTGAGTCATCAATTTTTCTCCTGCATAACCCTGGGGAGTCTACTGTTTCACCTAGGGTTTCAGTTTCCCTTTTAAAAACTGCACACCAACTCAGCTGCACAAGCCTCCTTTTACTTTCCACATCAAGAACCTGGGAATATACACAAATGCCATCCTGTTTCCAGAAACCTTCTTTCACTGAAGAAAAAGGCATGTTCTACATTTTCCTGAAAGAGGAATTCTCTGTGAATTTTGTCTACAGATTATTGATCCTCCAGATATCCTTCACAGGCTCCAAAGTTTCCTGCTTTCAGCCTCCAGGGATGTAAGCCAGATGAGATCTACAGACTGCCTTGCAACACCATTTAAAAGAACCCAATGGTTTCTAGTTATAATGTGAAAGTCAGGCTGCTTACTGAAAATTAGCACAAAAATTTGGCTCATAAAATGCATATAAAATCCAAAGAAGCCACTTTCATCTCTGAGATTCTTCCAACAGAAATGTACTTGTTCCTGTTGTTGAATAACTTAATTTTGAAAACTACAGTGTATGGCCTTTGAATATAGTTCTCTACCCAGCAGTTACTGATGAAACACATTTCATTATTGGGTTTCAGGCAGTCTGGTGGATGAATCACTGTGATTGACTGCAAAACCTGCAATAGCCTCACAAAGGTGAGGATTTCACTTGATATGCTGCAAGTGAATGGAACATTCTTGATTATACTGTGGTACACCTGGGGACACTTTTATGCCCTGTGTATCACTGCTGGTTATCACACTGAAATAGTGATTTCTTTTCTGGTAACTCCTTCCTAATCTCATAGAAATTGGTCCAAAACATTAATTTTGGGGATAAGAATTTATATATATTTAAATTCCATGTGATTACACTTCTTTTAATGCATGTAAAAGTAGAAATTCTGCTGCTTAGAGCGAAGAGTTCATAATTTCAGATATTTCTATGGAAAAGGTCTTACGTGGAGCTGGGGACTTTGTGTTGACAGCCCCCTTCATACTTGATTGTTAGCACCAACTCTGTTTCCTCAGCACAATAGTCTAAATATGAAAACACTTGAAGAAAGTTAAGCAGCTAAGCCCAAGTAGTTCTCAGGGTTTGCTAAATCAGAAAGTAGAACTGTGTTGTTTTCATGGTAACAATACATGCACAGTGTCTCTAGAACAGATGGGATTGCAAGGTGTCATCTGGGGACACTGTCCCTATTCTGGGACATTTACGGTGAAAGTTACAAATGGCCACCTTGTGGGCCAAGGATAGATGCTATTAATCCATCAGTAGATGTTATTATGCATGACCATAGGTCATGTTTAGTATTTAATAAGTGTATTGCAAGCTATCCTGGGCCACAGGACTCATCCAACAATTGTTATGATTTACATTTTAGTAATTGTAAAGAACTGCCAACACAATGGTGGCCAAGTATGAAGTGATGCATATATTAGTGCAAGGAGAGTAGTTAAGAAAATGGGATTTGTGCTGGAACCCACATGAAAATTAGAGGTTGAGAAGTAATAAAATTTATTATCTTAGCACCAATATACCTACACCACAATTTTATCAGCTACAGCATTGTCAGCTGTCTACTCTTAGAGGGGTGGTGAGCATCCTTTAATTATAAGATTCATTATTTATTACTACAAAGACTACAGAAAGCATGTTTTATCATAGTTGTGTTTGTTTTCTAACACAGTTAGGCCCCAGGTTTCTGAAGTGTTATGAAAAGGTGCATGCAATATCATGAGTACAAAGAACCGAATTTATATGACCATAAACCAAAACCAATGCCAATATAGAATACGCAAGGTCTAGGTGGATTTTAACTCAAGAAAAACTGAGTGAGTTCTCTCTCCTAAGGCTTAGAGATCACTGAGTTCAAAAGGAAGTGACTAAAAAGGTTCAGAACTTGTATGAAAGTACTTCCACTGCTCTTACGTCCTATGCAGCTTTAATTCTGCACTGCAGATGTCCAATTATATTTAAACTGGATACACTGCTTTCCCAGGAATGCAAAACTGCTTGATCACCTATGAGCTTTTCTTACTGCTTTTAAAGAGAGCAGCATGAGACATTAATAAACACCAGATAGCCAAAAGCAAAAAAACCCAACAGGGTTTGTAATTGTCCTGATGTATCCAAGCTGACCCATGCGCACTTCTGCTGTTTCCATACCAGGTGTTCCAGACGTCTAAGCTGGATTAATAAGGACTGCCAATTACAAAATGGAAAAAAAACCCCATCTGTTTATGAGCTCTCAGTGCCCAGGTGCAAGGCTTAGAGTGAAACACTCTCACGTTCTTCTGCTTTATCACTGAGGAGCTTGATAATTGTCGACATGTCCCTTCCTGTTTGGAAAATTTCTGATAAAGCATTCATATCCCAGACCATACAAGCTAAAGACCAGAGTGTCATAGATTACATTTCCTGCCAGCAAAGTAAGTGTTGGTAAAACACATTTTCCACTGAGTTCTCTCACAAGCAGTAACAGCAGTTTTAGACCATGAAGGTATTGAGGCAAGCAGGCAGGTCAATGATGGGGGATGCAGTTAAAAAGTTTTCCTGGGGTCCTCTTGGAGATTGTCACATACAAACATGGCAGGCTGAGTCCCACAGGATTTCACAGCAGGTACATCTACACCGATACATCCACATCATAAAAGTGTAATGTATTCTCATGAGCCAGCATATTTGAGAAAAAGAACTGAAAAAATAGCTAGGCAATAGCTCTCAAAAAATAGCACACAGGAAAGATATTTCAAAGAAGCAGGATCTCACAAAGACAGGCTGCATCAGGAGACTATGAAATTAGTATTTCCCTAATCAGGTTTACCCTATATTCAAGCATAACAGAGAATTTTAGGCCCAAAATAAACAAAATACTTGGAAAGGAGTTAATTTTAAGCAAAGAAATAAGCTGCATCCAACATTTAGTATAAAGCAAGTGCTTATGTTCATTGCTACATCTGTATGTTTTGAGCAATCAATATATTCATGCTTTTGCTGTTTCTAAGTTTTGTCAGTATTAATACAGGACTAAATTACATGATTTTGAGTGAGAAAAAACTTCCTTCCTGTTCATACAAAGAAATACTTTCAAGGACTCTGGGTAATCCTTCAAAATGCTCAAGGTCTGGCATAGAATCATGTGTCAAAAATATGTCCCCATCTTATACCTAATCAAAATTTGAACCTGTTTAGCGAGAGAATGGTCTATTGTTAGCAATCCACTTTCCCTTTCTCTTTGACCTCAGAGAGAGCTCCTGGCAAGTTTCATTTTTTTATTATTATTATTTCCTACAAGACAAAAAGGTCAGGAGCTGTATAAAGAGACTGACTTCTTGGAAAAATTCTTAGCAGGGGTCATTGAGAGAGAATTAAACTAGATTTGAAGGGGGTTGGGGACATAACCAGACTTGACGGAGATAAATTGTGCAAAGGGGAGAATTATAGTGGCCACCCAAGCAGCAAAAGGAGGCTTTAGAGGGGACACCTGCAGTGAGTACAAGCAGGCAAAGATGTAACCTCAAGATAGGACCGTGGGGCACCCCTTTGCAACCCTGCTGGGAAACAGAAACAGTCAAATGCTTCTGTGACATTCCTGTACACCAGCACGTGTGGTGTGTGGAACAGACAGGAGGAACAGAGATGTGTGTGCAGTCACAGGGCTGTGACCCCGCGGTGGTTATGGAGACACGCTGGGACAGCTCTCATGGCTGGAATGCTGTCACAAAGGGCTGCACACTGCTGAGGAGGGACAGACAAGGAGCACACAGAGGTGGATTTGCCCTTTACATGAGGCAACACTTGGAGTGTGCTGAGCTCTGTTTCGGGGTGGGTGACGAGCAAAGTGAGAGTTTATGGGTCAGGACAAGAGAGCTGGCTGGGAAGGGTGGCACTGGTGTGGGTGTTTGCTGCAGGCCACCCAAGCAGGAGGAGGAAGTGGGTGAGAACTTCTACAGGCAACTAGAAACAGCCTCACAGTCACAGACCCAGGTCCTTGTGGGGGAATTTCACTACCCTGGCATCTTCTGGAGAAGCACAAAGAGTCCAGGATGTCCCTGGAAAGCACTCATGATAACTTCCTGACATCAGTAGGGAAGGATCACATGAGGAATGGTGTGCTCCTCAACTTCATATTAACAAACACTGAGGGCCTTGTTGGAGATGGGAAGGTTGGGGGAGTCCCTGGCTGTAGAGACCATGAGGTTGTGGAGATCAGTACTGGGGGAGGAGGAAGGAGGCTAATGAGATTGTAACCATGGATTTCAGGAGAGCTAACTTTTGCCTCTTCAGGAATATTTTTGGAGTAATCCCATGGGAAAACGTCCTTCATGGAAGAAAGGCCCAAGAGAGTTGGCTGATATTCAAGGATCACTTCCTTCAGAATTAAGAAGGCTGCATCCTGATGAGCAAGAAATTGCTTAAAGGGAGCAAGAGACCTGCATGGATGAATAAAGAACTCCTGTCGGTACTCAGGTGCAAGAACTTCCATTCACTGGATCAGGCTGAATATAAAAAACCCCTAAAGGAAAAGGAGAAAGTCTTAAAAACTCTTTATCACAAGCACTGTATTAACTTGCCATCTTTGTAGAAGACCAGAACAAGCCTAAGACTTCCAGAAAGCCACAGCCTCAGAAAATAATTCCAACTTGAAGCAAGACTGAGACTTTTACGTATGAATACCATAACTTTTAAAGTTATTTTCAAATTTTAAATCACTGAAGTTGCCCATTTAAAGATAACGTGGGAGAGTCAGGAATCAGGACTTCTCAGAGTCGGTCCTTGATCTCTGAAGCTCATGGCTCAGGCCCCTGTTGCCTAAGACCATTCTGTTCAGATAGCTTCCAGAGCCAATGGGAAGAGCTTGCTCAGCACCACTTATCCCACCCAACATCTCTCTGTCAATCACAGCCCAAAGAACTTGGGCCCTCAGGACAGTAGAATGAACTGTTAACCAAATACACAAGCCAGGATGCGATTCCTGACTTCTGCAGCCTTCTAACTGGCAAATAATATTTCAATACTTTTTCATTATTCTGCCAAAAAAAAAAAAATAAATGCCTGCCTGCTCTCTGCTTCAATTTTCAGAACACCAAATGCTGTTACATGACAGAAACTTTATTAATGCAAAGAAATAACATAAAAAAAAAAAACCCACAACAACTCAAAAAACACCCTTTGTACTTAAATATTTCACCCATTTAGGTAGCTCTTTATTGAGGAAAAACCTTCCTATGAATGGACTTTTGATTCAATTTTGGAAAATACATCAGAAAACTGAAAGCAAACAATTTTCCTTCTGTCACCAAGATTGCTTACTTTCAAACTGCATTACTGTCTCCTGCTTCATTTAATAATTTTCTCCCTCCACTTTTTTACCAATGGAAACATAATTTCTTCATCTTTCTAGAAGAATAAAAAATCATTTCCCTTGCACTTTCTAGTCAGCTTGTCCTATATTCTTGTGGCATATTTTCCAAACCTGTTCAAACCTGACCAAACATGCTTTGTACTGTATTTTCAAGCCTCAGTCATCACTCTATAAAAATGTAGCAAGTTCCCACAATTAGACCTGTCACACTAATTGATTAATTTTCTATAGTACAAGAGCCAGTTGAAGTATTCTAATAATGAGCAGGAAAGCTTGAGTATCTCTTCCTTATGGTAACAATTCATTGATTTAAGTGTCCTGTTTTTTGACAACAGATTGAAAGCTGCGTATCTTCAAAGACATCCTTAGTATTTTTATTATATTTTTCTCCACAGTGAATGATATTCTAATCCTAGTCCAATAATTTTTTTCCCAAATACTCACTTTTTGTTGTGACAGTGTTGCTCCTTATGGAGAGTAGCAAGTGTTATTTACTTTGGATATGCATCTAAGAATCTGGACTGAATTAAACTATTTCTGGACCTCTGACTTGTTTGATATCTCATGCAAAGATCGTTTATGAGCTAAACTCAGTGGCTACATCCCATACTAGTGGAAGCTGGTAATGTGCAAGAGGGAGAAAACACCTTGAATTTTTCACAGGTGAAGATCACAACAGCAACACATGAACACGGGAAAGAGGGGGAGACAAGCAGAGAAAACATGTGGAAGTCACAAACTGGAGTGGATTTGTGAGTGCCAGGAAGATCCCTAGATCTATGTTCTCTGTGTTCTTGAGCTCATGCCAAAAATAAAATGAGATTTTTTTTTTTTTAGTTAATTCTCTGAACTTGAAATAAGGACTTTTGGGCTCTGCTCTATTCCTGCTGCATACAAGATTTGGACCAATTTTTTTTTCTATTGCTCTTCACTTTAATTTCTTTCATGGAATGACTGCCATAGTTTTTCAGTCTCAGGTCAGATTACGTATTCTCCCTGTATTTACAAGATGGTCTTTCACAGCATGCTTCTGTGACTTCAGCCTGATTCTTCAGAGCCAGCAACGCATGAGATGTTGCCAAGTGTTAGCATTATTTCACTGTCATCCCTGTGATCTTTTGTACCTGCTGTTTCACAGAGGGTTTGCAGAGGAATCTCAGTCCTCTCTCAAAGACTGTTCTAGCTTGCATTGCTACAGGGGAACAATCAAAGGATCAGAAAGCTAAAAAAGAAAGACTGAATACTGAATGGTTTTTTTTTCATTTAATGATTTATGAGTCAACCCAAAGGTGTTTAGCAGGTAGACATTACTGTCACCAGCATCATCGTCTTCTCTCCTTGACCACCAGAGGCTGCCAATCAACCAGAACATAAACAGAGGGGCTCAGGACCACGATGTGCACAGCCAAGGTGGGGACCTTTCACACTTTCCATAGTGAGATACAATAATGAGCGAATATGATTGAGGACCCTCAAGGCTCCTCTCCCCCTTTTCATGCATTACCCCTGCAGCCTTAAAGTCATGCAGATCTGCTCATAAAACACACATAATTGCCTTTAGGCAACTCGTTCTTTTGGAAATAATTGAGATAAGAATAACAGGAAATTGGTAGATATTGGCAATTAAGACATTTATTGTAATTGATTGTATAGCATGCCTTATGCTATTATAAGGTTTAATAATCAGAAGCCCATAACTAAGTCATCTCTGGCTGTGGAGAACTATGACCAATATGTGCCATAAAAATAGGAGCATCTGTAGTCATTGATGTTCTCTGATCTTCTAAATGCATGCTGGAAATTGTATTATCCAAGATAACAGAAAGGGAAATGTCTTGTTTCAGAAATAGTATGAACATAATCAGATTTGAGAAACCAAATGATTTTAGTAATATGGGGCACTGTGCACTGAGAACAGAGAAATGGGTCTGTGAATTGTAGTTTGCTACTCAGTAAATGACAGAAAATAAGCCACAGGGACTTCATCCTTTACTGTTAGCATGATTGCTATTTTTGACAATTCAATAAAAATTCTGTTTTCTCAGGTGCCACACATAGGAAATATGAAATCAGGAGACTGCTCAACAGAGTAACTCCAGAGTAGCCAGTTTCACTCTAAAGTTACTTTGGAGGAAAGAACTTCATGAAAATAAGTCAAGTCAGTGAAAGTCTGCTCCAGGAGTCATGCCTTCCTTAATCAAGTCATTATGTTCCTGCACTGATCATATGTGAATCCTTTGTGTATTTTAAGCACTCTTTTCCCAGCTGTGGTTTTGTGTGTTGTGCACATCCCCTCACATCACTGCAACTTACACCTGTCAAACATCTCCTGCCTTAAGACTTTTATATGGATATCAAGCTTTGTGGGGCAGAGAAAACCTCTTTATTTGATGGTTACAAAGCTCCTAAGACAGCAAAGATCTGGTCCAGAACTGGTTCATATAGGTGATGTGGCAATTCAGATAATTAACAATTAAAAAACTACTTCACAAACACTACATCTGTAATTCAGTTGCAGTAGAAGGAATCAACTGTTTCTACTTAAAGGTAGATCAGTCATAGCTACAAAAGCTTGGAACTCCAAGCCTCAGGATAGCTATAGATTGCAATGATGTTGTAGATTAAAGACAGAAGAAAACCCTTTTCTATACTGGAATACTCTCCTTGGAAGTAAGAAGCAATGACCCATCACAGGGGTAGGATGCAGGACAAAATGGATCTTGAATATGCTGACTACAAAATTACATACATGCAAAAGATTGCAACATGAACACAATTATAAGAGAAGACCGGGACATGTCCAGCAATGCTAAATATACATGCCTAATGTTTTTACATCCGTCTAGTTTTGTCAAATATAGTTCTTATTAATTCCTTGTCCTTTTTGTTTAATAAAGCAGTGGTCTAGTGTTCATGCCACTGAACACTATATTTTCCTTTCTCAAGGAAGCCATTAATTTATAAGCCATGGTTTGGATCCATGGCTGCTTGGAAGATTAACAATTACATACCCTTGTATATTATTCATAACTATGTTAAAATAATTGCCCTATTAGATGATTTGAATTAATCTGGAAGTTTATATAGTACTAATTTTACGTTAGGCTGTTAAAAGATACTTTCAAAGACCTTTCAGAACAAAAGATGCCAAAATTCTATATTTAAGATACTTTTCTGTCATAAAATGGTAGAGACATTTAGTCTATCAATTATAACTTTGATATTATTAAATCAGATTCCCTCTGAGTTAGATGAAATTAGTCGAGATACAGAATCAGATTTTAGACTTGGAGCCAGGAATTGTAGCATATTATTGTTTATGTTCATGGCACAGAAAAAAAAAAAAAGCTATTTCTGCAGCAATTGACTGCTCCAGCTAAAATATTTACAATGCTATTTAGCAAAGAACCCCTTGATTAAGGTGGAATCTAATTTAATATATTTTGCATTACCTTACCATACTTCACAGATTTTCTCAATCAGTAAGACTTTCTACTGAGGGATTTAAGACAATAAATCCAGGGATTTGTATTTCTGTGTGGGTATGTATTTTTAGCTACTTATTACAAGGTAACTTTTTCTTTTGTGCTTAAAACTGAAACCCTGTGACAAATGGCCTTTCAAGAGATTATCTGGTTGAGAGACACTTAACACCCCCATGTGCTGATGTTTCACTGAGCAGGCTTTCAAAACAGGTTTTAAATTACATATTTTTCAACAAGCTGATTTTTATGAAGGAACAGCTGTTGAGTAAAGAGAAGAATGAGTAACAGAAACAATGTGAAAATGTGGGAAAACTAGCAGCATACAAAACTAAAAACACTTTGGTGAATGTCACCATACCTCAAGGGATCCATTTGTTTGTAAACAAATGGGTACAACCTCTCTTTGTTATTTATGCATCAAAATAGTTTCTCTAGGTCCTGCTCAAGTCGTTTTAGATCAAAGTTTCAGCAGAAAAAGAACCAGGCAAATGCAGCACAGTTTTCTGCTGGATTTGATACCTGGTTCAACTAGTCTAAGCAGCTTTAGGAAAAGCTCAGGTCCACAGAAAAGCACATGGACTGTGCACAGGGAGAACAGTTCTGAGGTCAGTCTAAGTGAAATCTAAGTCCAATTCAAAGGCTGCTGAAGCCTACAGACAACTTTGTCATAATTTTATATATAAAGACTAGAGCATCATATTTCACAGAGCATCAACAGGTAACTTGCAAAGTAGTCACTCTACATTTCTCTAGGTGTACACAAAAAAAATTTCCCTCTGCAGTTACAGAAAGGGGATATAATAAATAGTTTGAATGGTTTTCAGCTCCCCTATATTAGTATTTTTAAATTCCAGCACTGCTAGTCCAAAAGGGTGGGGGGCTTTGTGACTGTTTTGGGGGGATGTGTGATTTGGGAGTTTGGGGAGAGGGAGGTGTTCGATTGTTGTTTGTGGCAGTTTTGTTTGGGGTTTTTTTGTGATTCCAATTTGGCTTGAAGATTTTTATCACTTAATGAAATGACAGGATGGTGAAATCCATTAGGGAAGAGCAGCTGCTCAGCCAAACAATTTGCCTCACCATTCCCATTACCACATGAGCAACCTGTTGTTTCCCACCATGGATAACAGAGCAAGGGCAAACTGGTCTAAGGAACAGCAGCCATTTCTACAGACGGTTCAAAGCACACCTCAGACACCTTTCCCACAAAGCCACTTTGGGTGTCAGGTTGTGCAAGACTTTTTGGGTGCCAGAAGCCCCTCTGGACAGGGGGGGAAGCAGGGCACATGTTTGCTCCACCAGAGCAACAGAGGGAAAAGTTCCATCTCCTCCCTCACCTTACCCTGGCATAGCCACCATGCCAGGCAAGGAGCAGGTCACCATTTGGGGAGGGAGAGTTAAAGAAAATCAGCATTCCTGGCTCATTACTAATTTCATGGCAAGGGAAGAGGGAAGGTGGAGGTTGTCAACCTTAATTAATGCCTGTTTTAAAAGCACTTTACATTCCTTGCCTGACGTGTGCTGCACAAGAGCCAAGAGCTGTTGTTGTTATTAACAACTTGCAATATAAACACACTTGGCCTGATTTTCCTCTCCCACACAAAAGGCTTCATGCTTGTTTAGGTCCTGACTGGGATGGAACAAGGAGGCTTTCTGTGGTCAGTGCAAGGGGAGGGCCCAAGAGGTGTCATACAAGAACCCCCAGAAGAAAAGCCAGCAGGAATATAAAAAATTATCTTGGCTAAGTGCTCCATTTCTTGAAGGCTGAGCATAGAATCAAAACAACATCAACTGTATAAACCTTTGCTTCTGTTAGCTTCTTACTTGGTTGAGTGAAAAATTGTCTTGTTTGGAAAACTGGTTTTTTCACAAAGGCTTTTTTTTTCCTTTTTATTGTGTCAAACTGCTTATGATACAGCTAGAGCTAGGGAGACATCAAAGAAATTCTGCTGAGATGCTTTGATCAGGAAAAAAATGAACCACGAAAAAAAATAGGAAAGAAAGGAGACAGGGCTCATCAGCTTGGATCCTGAAACATTTTTCTGTAAAGCATTAAGATATTTGGAGAGAAAAAAAATCCCTACCAAACCCTATCCAGTTCTCAGATCAGTCCCAGAGGTTATAAGCTTTAATGTTCTGTAGGTCACAGGAGGCTCTTTAGCTTGTCCTTGATCCTTTCAAGTAGCTAGAAATGAAAACACGGTGCAGAAGCTGTGGCTTCAATTAGACATAATATAAAAAAAAGGTTAATAGCTCTCCCTTGCTAATGAGGGAAAAAATAAGTGCTCTGGAAGAACACCACCCCACCCTGCCAGCTGACATCAACAGAGCAATCACACACTCTGAATACCACAAGTCAGGGTAGCTCACAAACATTTTACACCTTTTTCCTTTACTCCTTGGCTCCTTCAGAGATGAAATTAATCTGTCCCTTTTCTAAGTTTTTAATGTTTTTCTCTCATCTTTTTAGCACTTCAGAAAAAAAAGACAGTTAAGAAAGAAGGTACTGACTTCTTCATTTTCCCCCCTTGTCGTCTAATTTGCAAATTACCAAGGAATCAAAACAGCTACCTCTGAAATCACTGTTATTCTGATCAGTATGCCCTAGTAGCAGAGAAGAGGTGCCCAAGCATTCCCTGGAGAGATAATATTAATTTTGGAGAGGAGATGGATGAGGGAGTTTAAACATCAGTTTCAGTCCTCATTCTGCTTAACATGGTTTGTTGTGTGTGCAGGTGTTTAGGACTATGTGAAGCACCTCTGCCTTTACTTCAGTGCTTTTTCATAACTCAGATTATAACTTTTTCATAACTCAAACATAACTCAGTTTATTGTTTGAAGAGCAGGAAGAGATCAGCATTAAAACCAAAATCAAACCAAACAAACAAGCAGTCAGAGAAGCTATAGAATTGGGAAGAAAATTAAAAGATCCTTATATATTTAGAGCAGATTTTAGTACCACAGCAGCTTTAACTCCTGAGTTAATACAATGAACAATGATCCTAGATTGCCAGCTTGGATCTAGGGATGGCCATCATCCATATCCACAGGATAAGAGTGCCTAAAAGCAAGGCTGATGCAATGGATGACTAGTGAAGCTCCTCATGAAACATCTAAATATTCTAGTCTGCAGCAAATACCTTGAAAATATCCCTCCACTATACAATGGAACTCAGAAAAGGATCAAGAATGTCAGCATAGTTGTGGGGTTTTTTAATGATCATTACTGTAGCCCCAAGGAATCAAATCTCTTTCAGTAAAAAGATATTACTTGTCCTACATTTAACAAGAGAGTGTTAGATTCAGTTCTATTGCCCTTCTACATGTGCAAGAAGTAGTCTTTTCCTTGCATCAACACCTGGGAAGAAATAGTGTATTTGCTTGCAAGCAATTTTGCTTTAAGTTACTTGACATTTAAATAATGTATCAGTTATTTTTACATACTATTATAAGAAATCATGTAAAATGTACAGAATACAGTGATACCTTCAAACAGTAGCTCACAGCCAGCATTTCACACATTAGTGTAGGGTGAAGTAGAATTTGATATGAGGTGGGAAACTGAGCTCAGCCTTCCATTTCCACCTTGAGTGTTTCTCAAAGATATGTCTTGAATGAGCCAGGTCTGGTTTTTGGGAGGCAATAGCTCCAACCCAGCCCCACAGCAAGGTCTTGCTTCCCTCCAGCACCACCACTGCTGCTGTCTGGTGACCAGAGATAGAAGTGAGGGATCACAAAATTATTTACTAATGAGGCAAAATACGGGCAATTTCCTCAACTGAGATTTAACTAAAATAAACCAAACAACTTCTCAGAACATAATACTTTAACTTCTTCAAACAATTTTTTTCCAGAGTCCTTAGCACTGTAGATTTTTTTTACAAGCCTCCTAACCCAAATTGCTGATGGAATTGCATAGCTCTAGCTGTTACAATGGAAAGCGTCACAAAACTTTCCTAAGACCCTGCTTTTGATTAGTTATGACTTTGCAAAGGCCAAATCACTCTATGGATTTTGTATCAAGGAAGCAGACTCCCTAGATCCTATTAATAGTACCTTNCATTTGTATTTTTTCAGTTTTTCCTAGTAAAGAACTGTTATTCCTATACCCATATCTTTGCCTGAGAGCCTTTTAATTTCGAAATTGTGGTAATTCGGAGGGAGGGGGTTTACCTTTTCCATTTCACCGAAGGCTCTTGCCTTCCTTAACAGACTCCTGTCTTGTCAAACCAAGACACTTTAACAATCATTTGTTTGCAAGTAATTAGTAGAGACTTGCTGGCCCTTGACAGCTATGCTGTTTAAAAACCTTGCTGAGTGTAGAGTGACCATGCAGAGCCCTTCCTGTTGAAGAGCTCACACATTCATTAGGATAAAACCAAATCTTAGCATGCCCTAACCCTTTACAACCCCTTCATGTGCTCCTCTCAGAGCAGTGAGATGTTTGTGCTGTTTCCAGGCTTCTTAAATTAACTTTCCCCATGCCTTGTCATGTAGATGTGCAGTGAAAAACAAAAGTAGGAAAGCTCCAAGCTCACAGCTTTCCAAGCACATTTATTCATCTCCATCCCCTCCCCTGAGCCATCCAGAAGGGAGTACAAGCACAGCAGTTCAGACTCCAAAATGGCACAACTTACAGCACTTTTAATTGCTAAGGCTTTGAGGAAAAAGCCTTTTCCCCACAAAACTCAGGCCCTCATTTTGTACCCCTTGCATCAAAAATCAGTTGTTATGATTGGCATTTTCACAAATGACTATGAAATTCTAGCATTACAGCCACTCATTTCAGGAATCATCACTTCAGAAATGTTAGTACTACCACTATTAGTAATAATAACAACCTCCTTCAATACATATCCCTTGCTTTTTATTCTTTTGCATAAGAAGGTGGAATGTTTCCAATCAGACATTTCAAAGTTTAGTCACGACTGCTCTAATGGTGTTTTCTGGGATGGTCAATAGCTACACACAGGTATAGTGACTACTGAGAGTGCTTTTTAGCTTATCTTAAAAAATAGGAAATGAATGGTAAAAAACCTGCTCCTAAGGGTAGCTGTTCTTTGAGGAGGGAACATTTAATTTCCAATTTAATCTCAGATAGAATAACTGGAGCACTTCTATTGCTCCCTTTTCACCACTGCATGTAGCAGAAAAAGAGGACAATTATTAGGCATTCTATTCCAGGAAAAATCCTGAAGCGAGTTACTTGAAAACACACCTTAACTTTTCACCCCTAAGGATAAGATCACAACCACCTGTAAAATATCTACATATATGTGGGTGTAAAATTCTGTAAATGAGTTTTAAAAATAAATCTGCTTTCAGAAATAATTAACCCTCCTCCATCATTCTTTCTTTTCTGGGTCAGAAGAGAAAAAAATAAGAAAATGTTTTAGCTACCCTCAAGCAAAGGTGTGGGGTTATGCTGGTGGTATTCTTATGTTTTGATCTCAACCGAATGTCAGCAAACCTCAAAAAAATTAAAATTACAAGGACTGAAAATTACAGAAGACAGTAGATTTGTGAAGCCCTGGAGAGCTGCACATTCTCTTTTCATATGCTAAGAAAGGCATGTACAGAATGCCTTTTAGTAAGTCCTTAATTGTTGAAGAACAACATAACATAAATAAAATGCATAAATATAAATCTGCAGCTTTATTTATACCTTTTCTATCTAGAATGTTTAGTTCCTCAGATGACAATCAGCAGAAGTTATGGTTGACTGCAGAAGACTTATTAGCAAAAGAGCTAGGCTTATTGGTTTGCAATGAGTAGTCAGCAACTAAGTTAGTAAACTGTCTGGAGGGTTTTTGGCAATTCAACAAGGAAAATAACCAGCTTGATTAAGTGATCATCCCTGAAGGACCTCAAGAAATACTACTTTAGCAAAAAAGCAGCTTGAAACAACCCAGGCCCCATCATTAGAAATGCTTTAATTAGAAGCAGTTATGCAGCCTTTAAAAAATGTTTTGTACTTCAAGAAAAGCTCTAGAACTAGATCTGAAACACATTTTCATATTTGTATGGTTTCAAAATTCAGCAGAATTCAAATTTAAATCCAGACACATCCAGGTAAGCTATCTATCAAAACAAAGCATGACCTTTTCTCTTCCCACAGAGCAACTGTAAAGGATGGAAATTTTAACTGGGTGAAGGGGAGAGAATTCTTTTCTTGAGCAAAGTAGAATGTATAATGTTTTATTTATATGTACATTATGTTAGTGTTCCATACTTGATTAGAACTACGTAATGCATTGCATGTTGTGCATGTATTGTACTATTGAAAATAAAAACCTAAATCACTGTTATAACATAGAAGGGTGTAGGTAAAACTTACACCCAACTCAATTTGATGGTAATTCAACATCAGCCTCTCCTCTTCAGCCAATAAGAAAACCAAGTGACTTTAGATTAGTACGGTTAAGAGGTGAACTCTGATATAATAAATACATGCCAATAAACAGCACTGTCTTCCTGAGAAGATTTTTTCCCTTTCTTTCAGACTCTTTTCCCTCTATGAAGAGCACAAGGCTTTTTTTTAAGTCATTACATCAAAATACAAAATAAATCTTCAAAAACTTCATTTTCTTATAGTACTTCCATTTCAGATTAATATTGTAGCCTAACTTACTGATAGATAAACCTCAATCTAATTTTTAGTGAATTGCTGGAAAACTTCTATCTTCATATGCACACCTGAAAGTGAAGCCCTTTTTATGTCACGGATCCTTCAATGAGGTCCACAGCACACAAATGGCCTTAGCCAGCTCAGATACCAAACTCCTCTGATTCCTAGCAGAGTGGCATGCTTGCCTCTTCCTCTTGCCATCTTCATCTCAAATCTCACATGAAATCCCACATGTCACTGCTTGACATTATGTATCCGTGCTCTAAATTTTTACCACAGTGATCCAAAATACAATTTCCAAAAAATTAAACCTTTGCTAACTAAACTTCAATTTTCAGAAATAAACAGCTAAAAGTACACTTGCTTAAAATTATTTCTAGAAAAAACTAAATTGTGTATGTAGCATCCATAGCACTGATTTAGAAAGTTTAGATCATCTACCACTCAAAAAAAATGGCTGGAATAATTTGATTTCTTTGCAAGGCAAATAGAATATTTCCTTACTTGAAGAAAAAGGAGAAGATGCCCAGTTTAGTTGAAATGTATCTCCAGGACACACACTTCTAGAACTCAAACTGATTTTTTAAACAAAAAAATATGAATTATTCTACTGGCTACTTATGAAAGCCAACAGAAAAATAAGTCACATATAAAATTGTCAATACCCACTTAAGAGTTACATGCTCAGTAAGTAAATTTAGACTTCAAATGAAGAAGGAAAGGCCTGTATATCCTTGGAGAATCCAGCTCTTAACATTACCAACTATAAATATAAAACCCCAAATTTAAATTGTACTTCTTGTCCCTAGAACCAAATTAAAAGCAGAATCAGACACTGAATTGGTAAATCCAATGACATAAACATAAAGTCCCTAAATTTAGTCAGAGATGATCATTAGGAGGCAGCAAATTATTTTCCATCTCAATAGAAATAGAAATGTTCTCCAAACTTATTTTTTAATTGTCAGGGAAAATACCCCAAGCAAAAAGAAAAAAAAATACAGACATCAAAACTCTCTTAACCTTTCTAAAAGACCACATATGTTCTGGGCTTTACCCTTGATTGAAACAGACATGCCACCCATGCTCCAGAGAAAAGCACATACTCTCAGCTGAACTTCTACCTCTTTGGTTCAAAGGATAATATCTCGACATTAATCAGGGAAATACAAAAGCAGAACCAGTCAACAACAGCAAAAACCCACTGTCACTTCAGCATGATTTTCAGATAAGACAAGTTTGGCTGCTTTAGACCAAGCTGTAGAAAGACACCTCTATTTGCACCACAAGGTGAGCATTGAGATTCTTTGCTACTAAAACAGCAATCCAAACCCAACTATGAAAGGCTGGGGTGCTGCCACTCTGAAGATAGAACTAGGAAAACATACTAAGGAGTATTGGTCATTAGAAAGGAAACAAAAAAATCCTAATTTTTTGTTGTTTGACAACAGAATTGATTTTCTATTGCAAGATCTTTCATGTTGCTTCACACAAACTCAAGTTTTACAAGGAAAGGACATATTTTTAGGCTGAAGAACATATTTTTATGTCCAGAAGCACTGGAAACATGATTCAACTCTCACCAATTACCCAGGCTACCTTCCAGATCAAACAGGTGCCTATGCATTTACATTACCATCCCCTCCTGGAAGGAGTTGAAGATTCAAAAAATAAAAAGCAAGTTTGAAGATTACCTGTAGTTTCTACACTGACAGAATACTGATATTCAGAGAGATGAAAAGCCTCAGAGGCTTTTATCCAGAGGGCAAGAATAGCACAGACAGGTGCTGGAAGCTTTCTGTGTTGTTCTACCCCTCAGAAAATACCAAAACAGCAAACAGCTTTGAAAAAATCCACATTGTCTATTAATTCAAATGGATTTTAACTTCATCTTCTCCCCACTCAAATGAATCTTGAGCACCCAATACAACATTCCTAATAATGATGATGATAATAATAATTATGCATCTTCCATTTCCAAAGCACTACAGACAGTAGTAGATCATAGAACAGTATTCCTGTTCCTAAACACCAATGTCTTTGTCTTTCCTGTCTCAAAGATCTCTTCTCAGTAAGGTACTGAGAAGGGTTGACACAGGGTTTGTGGTCCATCACATCATTAAGAGAAATTTCAGTGGTAATTTCAGGGGTATGAAACTTTTGCTTGAAATGTTTGACATCCTCAGATGTACTAAACCTAAAGAATTTCCTGCACAGTCCTTAATTTTTAAAAAGTCTTCTCTTCAGGTAAGGAAGACTGAGAAAAAAAGTACAACAGTTAAATTTCTGTGATCAGTGTTCTGTATTCCAGTACTTCTGTATTCAGAAATGTTTCATTGTTTCTAGAAAATAGCTCCAAGAGCACTAAGGCACATGATAAGGTTTGACTGTCTCTCTAGTCACTTGCTTCAGCTGTGGATGTCCCATGAACAGATTTCTTCTCTTGTCTAGGTGCAAAAGTTTCTCTGACAGCTATAAATGAGATCCAGAGACCAAGCAGATTTAGTGGAGCCAAGAGTCTTCACCACAAAAAAAAAAAAAAAAACCAGTATATCTAGATATTTTTACATCATTCAGAAACAACAAAATTAAGACCAGGTGAAGAAAAAAGTGACTGTTTATAACTTTACTTTGGGTTTCATTTCATCTAATCTATAATGGTAGGATGAAATGATCAGATATTTCTCTAGTTAGTGTTCCATCCAAGCATTTGTCATTTCAGTTTGAGGAAAGTGGGGGAATAAAGTTATGGCTTGCAAGCAAGTAGACTGCTGCTTTTCAAGAGTCCTCTTCTGGTACTGGTTAACCTAAAAGTAGCTCCAAATGAAGGTGTAGATTTCTCAAAGGCATTGCCAAAAGCCTGATGTAAAGCTCGGAGACCTGAAAGATATCTGGCACCTATTGACATTTGATCCACATATTTCATAATAGATTTTATCAGCACTTTTGAATACCCAGAAATGCATTATGTAACTGATCTCACACTTAATTCCTACCAACTTGTCTGCCTAAGCTAATAAAGACAAAAATTGGAAACCAGACTCAGCATGCCAGGACAGCAGCAAGCTGAGTATGTTTGCAGTTTTCATCATTACTTGTAGTGAGTTCAACAGGATAATTATTCCAAAGCTTAAGAGTGTCACTGAGATTTGAATGAAACTCTGCCAAGCTTCAGGTTATACAAAAAGAGCATTAGTTGGATATCATTTAGAAGATGAAGAGACTAAAGAGGGTGTTGTTTACCAAAAGCTTCAGTATTTCAATCTTTAATACCCTCTTTGCTATTGACAGAAATAGAACTATATAAAGCTACATTTAGGGAGACTGTGTTTGCTGAAAATCCAATGGTTGCTTCAAACCCCAGCCTGTTATGATATTGCTATGTTTTTCATATTAAAGTACAATTACCCTCTTAGGTAGTTCAGTTACACTGAATTCTAGTTAGAGTCAGTATAAAGCAGATACACTTCAAACAGCTGCAGCTCCTTTTGGGGCTGTGCTGTTATTGAGACCATATGGCCATTTTGCTGGTGGTGTTTCCTCTTTTATTCTCTTTGCTTGACAAATATTATATCTTTAAATGTGCTAACATCCTTCAGAGCTGGCCTGAACACTGCTGTATTTTTATCCTGAGATGCTAACACCCTTACACATAATCAAAAACCAAGGGAAAAGTGCACAGGTGTTCAAAATCCACCCCTCTTTTTCTTCATTAATGTCAAGATTACAGCACAATTTGAAAATAAACCACAAGCTTTTTTACAATGCACTGTTTAGTGCTAGAGCCTGTCGCTTGGAATCCCAAGGTCATTAACTGCCAGAGTCACCAAATTCAAAAATTCAGGTTTTATTGTTTAACATGACCCTGTTGAAGGATTTGCCAGTAAAGCTGTGCAAACAATATGCAGAAATTAAGTTCACTTAATTCCAAAACTAAGCTCTATATGACTACACAGTTTAAAAATATTTAACTACCTGATACAGGTTTGGGGAGTAAGCAGCCCTATGGAGATATCAGAAAGCTGAAGGTGGGGGTTTCCTCAGGTCATTGCTACAGAAGGACAGAGTCAACATACAGTTTAATTTCTTTACAGAATGCAGCTCTGCATAGCCTATTCTAAACAATCTTGATTTGATTTTGAAGTCCTGTTTGCCAGTAGTTTGACTACATATTAAGCCTAATATATGTGTCCTGGTTTCTGCTGGGATATAGTTAATTTTCTTCTTAGTAGCTGGTGCAGTGCTGTGTTTTGGATTTAGGACAGGAATAATGCTGCTAACACCCTGATGGTTTAGTTGCTGAGTAATGCTAAAAAAGAGGTCCTAAAATAGTTGTAGAAAAGGTCTAAATCAAGGAGTTTTCAGTTCCCCACGCTCTGCCAGCAACCCAAACTCACCAAGGGGGTGTTCCATTGCACAGAATGTCACGCTGTGGTGGAGCATCCTTCTCCCCATGCCTGCACTGCAGGAGCCCCTGGCAGGCCTTGACTGAATCTTTGGAGCACTGAAGTGCCCCTTTCCCAGACCAGCTGGGCAGCAAAGCATCCCTGCCCATTACAAGGAGCTCCTGCAGGATACAGGCGGTGCAGGAAACAACCTTGACCATAACAGGAACATCAGCCTGACCAAGGTGGGCAACAAAGGATAATCAGTTGTCCCCTGACAGCCTTGGGACATTCCCTACCCGAATCCCAGCCCAAGTGAAACAGGGACATTGCTTCCAGTAGCTCCCAACTGGGGATATGGTCAGGATGGAAATTTACTGATGACTGAAGCTAATCATCTTGCCATCTTATTAACAGCAGTCCCAAATGAGGCCCGTGGAACTCTCCTGGATTGCAGCTGGCTGTGCCAGCACCTCCCCTTGGCTGGAACACCTCTCAGAACCTGGGAGCCCTCAAGTCTGCCACACTCAAAGGACCAACACTGACAAGGAGGCATAGGCTGATACCCCTGCCACACAGAGACTGCTCCAAGTGCAGCTCATGCCTGGTGAGAAACACCAAGGGATTGGGTGTGAGTATTCCCTGAGCCCTAGGGGAGTTTTGGATAGGAGCCTTTATCTTTATATAGACATATACACACCTGTCTGCCTAGGAATTGATTATGGTGTGAGTGCTGTTATTGTAAATCTATAATGAAGTCATGGTTATAATTGTAGCAAATCCAATAGAATTGCTTTTTTAAATGTTAAATTCGCTGGTGATTAAGTGCTGATAAGCCCTTTTGCACCCTTATTTTTTGTACCCATATTCTTTGCACCCTATCCCTCTTGCATCCCCAGTCCTCATGTAAATCATTCCAAATCAATTCTAATTCAATTTTTATTATGTGTCCTTCCTCTATGTAGTAAGTAAAAGAGTGAGCCTTGCTGTTGATTCATAAATTCATATTAGAACCTGCTTTTTGCCAATACTTTTGATGGTGATTCTTTAAGCAGTCTAACTACTCATCTGTGAGACAGTCCCAGTCTATAAACTGGAGGGAGTTGGCCAGGAGCCATTGATTACTCTTTGGGGACAGGCTGGGCATGAGTCAGGGGGTGGTGAGTGACTGGGTTGTGTCTTGCTTATTTCTCTTGAGTTTTATTACCCTCTTTACCTCCTTTTCACTATTATTACTATATTTTACTTTATTTCAATCATTAAGCTTTTCTAACCTCAACTCATTGGTTTTACCTTTTTCCCCCCTGATTCTCCTCCCTGTTCCATTGGGGGCATAGGAGTGAGCATGTGACTGCATGGTATTTAGTTGCTTGCTGAGATTAGACCACAGCA
>VXAX01005357.1:420997-498275 GCA_013399835.1 Leptocoma aspasia | reverse complement strand
CCTTCCAACCCAAACCATTTGGGATTCGATGCACAGAGCTCCCATCAGCAAAGCAACCAGAGCTCTTCCACCCACACGGCCCTTCCAGAACAAGGCGACCAACAGAGAGGGGAAAGATGCTCAAAACCACATCTTTTGGATCCTAAAATGTTTGTTTAATCCTGAAAGCAATTAAAACCAGGGAGGCTTTATTGGGGAGTTGAAAGTAGCAGTGGGGTGGGTCACTTGGGTTTTTCCCCTACTGTCAAACAGTGAAACCATCCTGTTATTTAAGATGTCAAAAGCCTGTGAACCACACAAAACAAAGCCCAAACTTCCCAACATCCAACCACAGCAACACATTGATGGACACCAGGAAAAGGGCTGCAAGCACAAAACAAACAAACCTCCCTGAGAAGGGCTCTGCCAAATTTAAGGGGAAAAGAGGTTATGAGTTATTTGTGGGAAATGCCGCTAAGAGGGAAGGTTAAAAGAGACCAAGCACAAAAAATAGAGGAGGAAAGAGCAGAGGGAGAAGGGACTGGGATAGGGCTGTGCCAGTCAGGAGGGATTTGGCCGGATGATGGTTTTGCTGCACTGAAATGTGGAAGATACTTTGATTAATTCTAGGAGACTACCCCAAAGTCATCCTTGCAACTCTCAGTGCACTAATTACGGAGGAAAGGCAGGCAGTGACTCATGCTGGAAACTTCCCAACTTCCAAAGTGGGGGGAAAAAAAAAGGAATCTCAGTTCTCAAGCAAACACGAAGGTCTCTGGACCCTTGGACCCGTGCTGGGAGAAACGTTGGGGACAGTGTGGTGGCAGGGAAGTGGCCTTGGATGGGGTGGTCCCTAGGAGGGCTGGCAGAGGAGATGTCCTCAAGGAGGTTGGGGAGGATGGGGGTGACAACTGTAGGTGCCTTTCCAAGGCTGGTCTTGTCCCAGCACCTCCTTGTGCGGGCTGGACAGCTGTTTTCCCATCCCTGGAGGCAGGGATCTGCCATCCCAGCAGAGATGCCCATGGAAATGCACCAAAAAAGCTGCTGCCAGCTGGTGAAACATTGGGGCAGGGACACTCTGTGTCCCTCCACTGCCACCTGAGCCAGCTGGACTGCTGGCACCACGGTCTGGCTCTTGGGTGGAGCCCCCAGCTCTGGGGTGCCTCAAATCCAGATCTGCTGGATCATGGAGGGGAAAACGAAGTCAGAGCCCCCATGTCAAGTCCCAGGTGTCCTGCTCCCTGCCCTCTGCTCGGGGAGCGGTCAGCAGGGAGGAGACACAAGCACAGAGATGTTTGTTTAGCAAGGATCAGCACCAGCTCCAAGAGAACCTCTTGGGATGACAGAGGAGAAACTGAGGGGGGTCCTTGCCTGATATTTATTATCCCATCTCAGCTCCGTTCTCATCCTCTCATTTTCAGCTCTGCGAGTAGCTGACAGCACCAGGAACTGAGGCCAGAGCATCAGATTAACAACATCTTTCTTCTCCAGGCTCTTGGCTACATGTTGGAGTCAGCTCAGCCTGCAAACAAAACTGACACCCGAGAATCTCATGGACTCGAGACAGAGGTGGAGGAGGTGGGGACAACAGGATTACTGGATTAATGCCCTATAGCCAATTGTAGTTACATTTATTTTAGTTTCTCTCTTTAAGGAGAGAAGATAATTTTTTTTCTATTTTTTTTTTTTAAAGAAAGGAAGGTGCAGGGTGTGATCCTCATCTCACCACCCTGGCTCAGCCTGGGGTATGTCACACAGGCTCACATCTTTCTGGCCCTAAGCAGGAACCTGTCTGTGCACTTCAGATGGCATCAATGATGAATAAAAAGCCACTTCCCTGCACCTCTCTGCCTCCCTGGCTCCACCACTGGCTCCATAACCACTAGAGGGGAGTGGAAGGTAACGAGTTGAGGAGATGGTTGTGTCCTCCTGGGAAGCACAACGCCAGTGGGTTGGGAGGTTCTGTAGCTCTGGGCGTCCACCACACCCAAAATTCACAGCATCCACATGAGAAGGTTTTCCCCATAACCCCATGGCACCAGCAGGATGCTGGAGCAACCTTCAGCATGGAGGAGCCACATGGGATGTAAAAATTGTCCAGATCCTTCAGGCAAGAGGAAAGCACCACAGGCTCTGGAGATGATGGGTCTTTCCCCCAGCAGGGAAAGGAGGGATCCTTCATCAGGAGATGTGAGAGACCACCTCCAGCTTTTCCAGTGCCTTAGCTCATGTTTTCCCAGTGATATCCAATGGCACAGGCACCACAGAGTACCCTGTTATAAATAGGTTAGTTAATTCAGGCTGATAATTTGTCTAATAAATTTGTAAACTAAGATAGAGAATAGGAACATGTGTTATTAGATTTATAAAACTACTAAAACTCCAAAAATACCAAAGGAAAAATTAGCTGCGGCCAGGACAGCTGGTCAGAGCCAGAGGAATTCAGTCATTTGCAGGATAAAAGACACAGAAGACCTGGACAGGATGGGAGACTCCCTGCTTTGTTGAATTATCTCTGTCTCCTAAGTACCCAAGATGAATATCTTGGAGTGAAATCACTGAACACCCGGAACCCATCAGCACCGACTCCGGTGACCAGATAGATAAGGAAACTGTGAAATGGCCATCTCCAGGTCCAGATCGGGATCTGATGAACTCTACATTTCAATTAAGGAACTGGAGACTGGTTATTCCATATTCATATCGAGCCGGAGAAGAACATTCAGCATCTGCACTACCGAAAAAAAGAAGACATCTACGAACGATCACCGCTGTCTCCCGCTTTTGTCCTGTTCTGCACAAGTGAAAGAACGGACACTTACATCCTGAGATGAATAAAACATCTTGCCCACAGCAAAATAAACTGTATATAAGCTGTCCAGCCGAAACATACTTCGGCGAACGGGCAAGCCTACCAGCGAGTGGGGCGGAGGCTGCTGTTCGTCCGCATCGATGCTTTTCCATGTGGCAATCGCGACCATATCTCGGTCCCGATAATAAAATTTATATCTTTATTAATATTTGATTGGTTTGATTGATTATTAAATCAGCCGGATCGCGTTTCACTTATAACAACTCTGTGGTCAATCTTGTCTTCTGCAGGGTCCCAGGTCTCCATGGTTCCTCATCAGAGGGGACATAAAGCCACAGGGTCACCCAAGAACTCTTCTGACCATGGCATTTGCCAAGCAAGGTTTTGCCCAGTGCACTCCCTCAGGCAGAGCTTGAGCTCCTTGTCCTGTTGGCATCATAGAAATAAATCAATAAAAGGTTTCAAATGAGCCTTAAATAAAAGGCTTGTGCTGACTACAGCAAATTTCCATGTGGAGGAAACATGGAGAAAAGGCTGAATATTTTCTTTTTCCTTCAGTCTGGAAGCGTTGAGGTGCTTTTTGCTTCTGCTCTCCAAATAATTTAGTGTGTGTCTCAGTGTGTCCGAGCCAGCCTGAGCACAAGTCACCAGGAAATGCTGCGGGTGGGGGAGATGTACATTATGTACAAAGAATTTAGTGCCAGGCCTGGGACACCAGGAATATTTCTGGTTTTGCCATTGGGAAAACCTATATTTTACATTTTACTGCCCTGAGTCTCCAGCCCACAGTGAGGCCATTATTAAAGAACTACAATATTAAGATATAAACCAAACTTAACAGTTCCCTTTGCAGAAATGTGGTGGAGATGGAGAGTTATCCCATTCATTTGGTATTTTTGTGGAAATGGGAAATGTAGGGGCTTCTCTCAGGAGCATCTTTTTCTGTCCACTAGGGAACAGATCAATATTTTGCTTGTGTCCATCCACCCATGCATCCATTCAAGGCTGGATGGGGCTTGGAGCACCCTGGGATAGCGGAAGGTGTCCCTGCCCAAGGCAGGGGGTGGAACGGGATGAGCTTTAGGGTCCCTTCCAACCCCAACCATTCTGGGATTCTGTGATCCCCCTCAGGTCATTGCAGCATTTCATTTGTTACCTCCCCCTCCCAAAGGAACCCGGCTCTGTTTATCTCCCGGAGGTGATGGGCTGGGCTCTGTCCTGACCAGACAGCTCTCCCTTTTATCTCTCCCTGATCTGTCCCAGCAGCTCTGGAGTCCGTCAGCCCTGTGATGGGATATCATCCCTTGGCACAGCCCCTGCCTGCCTGCCTCCTGCCAGGATGGGTCCTGTAAACACTCACAAGGAATTGCACTGCTCCTGAGCGGGAAGCGCTGCTCTTCCCTCCTCCCCTCCAGAGAAACAGCCCAGCCTTCGTCCTTCGTAGCTCATCCTTCTTCCTTCATGGCCCACACAGGCATGGAGAGGAGGAAATGGAAGCTGAAGGGAAAGCAGGAGGAAGGCTGGGGATGGAGAACCACACTGTGGTTTTTCCAGGATGACCTCTGACCTCTCTCTTCTGTGACTATGGAAAACAAACAGACCTGGGGAGGAAGGAGCCAGCTACATTCTCTGCCAGTCACTTGATTTTTAGGGTTTTTTTTTTCAATCTTTTCTTTAGCTCTGCTGGTTGAAAAGGCTTTTCCTTGATGTGTCACAAGATCTGCAGGGCATGGGGGCAGCCAACACCCAGCTGGGACTGAGCCCAGCCTGGCAGCCTGGGGCTGGTTACTTAAGCAAACGAGATTTTGGGGGTTGTGTCTGCCTGCTGTTTCCTTATCCCTGCCACCCGGATAACTCCTGAGCCAATTCCCTGTTCATCCTGCTTGATGAGGGCAGCAATCTCAGAGAGATCAAATTCCTGACCACCTCTGGAGAAGGGCCAGGGACACCTGCCACTACCCCAGGTTGCTCCAAGCCCCATCCAGCCTGCCTCGAACATTTCCTGGGATCCAGGAGCAGCCACAGCTGCTTGGAGCTGCCATCCCTCCCAGCCATTCCCATGCAACAGGGAAAGGAAAAAAACACCCCAAACCTCTGAGCACCATAAAGATTTTAAAGATTTCATTATAAACAAACCTCTGGAAGCATTTTGGGAGCCGGGGTGATTAATATTCCTTAACGAGGAAGGTGGGGGTGCTCAGGGGCTGGGGGAGGGCAGGCACAGCACCCTCCTGAGGGTCCCACCTTCCCACTTAATCCCCTTGTTGCCATCTGGCAGATTTACTGGCCCAACTAATGTGGCTCCCACTGATATAATGAGGAATTGCAGGCTGGGCTGTATTTCCTCATGAATTTCACTTCCCTGCCAGAAAAGTTCAGGGCTGGGTCAGATTTTATATATACTTATGCATATAAAAATATATATCTATAAATATCTATATCTATTTTTCTTCTTTCCAGGTGATTTCCACCTTTCCCCATCTAAAGACTCGTTCACCCTCATCTTTCCTACCCACCAGGTTTTGTTCTGCTGGCCTGAGTTTGGGTTAAAGAAAATAATCCAAGGGCCAAACCCCACCTTCATCCCCTCCAGGGTGGGGATGCTGCATGGTGCTGCTTTCCATGGGTGCCACAGGAGCACTGAGCCTGTCCCCACCCCACTTCCATCCAGAAATGCTGATTTAATAAAGCTCATCCTTGGTATAAAGGGCTGGGAAGTGAAGGTGGGTGGCTGGGATTTCAAACAGCCCCGTCCCTCCTCCCACACCTTCACAGGGTCACGATCAGAGTGGGATGTGCCCCAGCATCCTAAATCCCTGCCTGCCAAGCTCCTCCAGCTTTGCTGCACCCACCTCAAATCCTCCTTCCCCGGCCATGGCCAAGCTGCCCTGCTCCAGCAAGAGGTCACCAAGCCCCATCTTTCAGGACAGCAAAGCCTCAAATGTATTTCTAGGTGAATTTTATCGTGAATAAAATGTTTCTAGGTGGATTTTGTAATGAATAAATGCTCTTGGCATGGCTGCTCTTGAGGGGCTCTCTCCTCTTGTTTAGCCAGAGCTCTGGCAGGAGTCAGGGGGTGCTGGCATTGCCTCCACTGCCTGAAGGCTTTAGGATGCCAATTCCAGGCACAGATTACTGAGGAAAACGCCATCCCCACTGATTTGGGGTTTCCTGGATCCTTTCCATGGGTCACCCCATTTCATAACCAAGAATTGCTGTTCTGCATGGAATGCAGTCAGAATCTAGGAGGAGGTGAAGCCCATGGACACCCTGGGATGAAGGGGGGGTGTCCCAGGGTGCAGGGAGGCCCAGGTGGGCACCACGTAGCTCATGGGAGCAGAGGTCATGGAAAATTTCGGATATAATCCTCACGGGTTTCCTCTTCCCTGCTTGGAATTAACCATAGTTACCTGCTGGAGGGAGGCACCCTTCACCCAGGGAATTTTCACATTTCAATCAGGAGGGGAGGGGAAGGATTTGTTGTACTCAAGGCACTCCAGCCCCTTCATGAGATAACTTTTTTTTAAGATCTCAGAATCCTGGAATGGTTTGGGTTGGAAGGGACATTAAAACTCATCTCATTACAACCCCTGCCACGGCCAGGGACACCTTCCACTATCCTAGGTTGCTCCAAGACCCATCCAAACTGGCCTTGGACACTTCTAGGGACAGGGAAAATAATCCTGCCAGAGCCTTTGCCTTCCCAAACCCCACTCCTAAACAGCCACACACCTTCTCACCAGAGGCTGCCTCTCTAAGCTGCCTTTTTCCCACAATTTCAGAGTTTTACGGCCAGCATTCCTCATTTTCCATGTCATTAATCTCCACAGGCCCTGGCTTCAAGCAGGCAGAAAGCCAAATGCTGCCAGACAGGTTCCAAGTGAAATCCAAGTTGTCTGGAAAAGAGGAAAATCCAGCTAAAAGTTGGGAAAGCACTTGAGTCTCAAATTGGCTCTCCCCAACCACCCAGCAGGACAAGTGTGATGCTGCTCAGCCAACAGATGGATTTGGTGGCAGCCAGGGTGTCTTTTCCCATTCCACTTGACTTTTTCAGCAACCAGCCAAAATACAATGTGTTCCTTTGAGCTCACAGATTTAATTGTGCCCAAGGGGGGAAAAAACCAACACCCAACCCAAAGCAAAACTGGGAGATTATTTTTAAGTTTCTTTAGAAAGATGTTGCTTTGAGAGCTGCTCCTGAGCAGTCAGCCAATGCATTTTTCAGAGCATTTTTGCTGTGAGTTCTCATTTCCTCATTTTGGAAGTTGCTCTGCTGTGAATCTTCAACTCCCTAAAGTCCCAAAGCTGAGGATGGCACAGGCAAAACCTCTTTCAGGTAGGGCAAGGGAGGAGAAGAAATCTGTCATACAGTAGGACAGGGGGGAAGAGCAAAAACTCACCTGGAAGTCTCCAGAAATACCTTTAATCCTTCTGCAGGTTGTCCACATGGTTCAGTTCTGCTCAGGAGGAGCAGAGAATCCCAGAATGGGATTCCCTTCAGTCCCTCAGGGAAGGCTTAGGTTGGATAGTAGGGAAAATTTCTTCCCTGAAAGGGAGGTCAGGCATTGGCACAGCTGCCCAGGGCAGTGGTGGAGTTCCCATTCTTGCAGGGATTTAAAAGCCGTGTGGATGTGGCACCTGGGGACATGGGTCAGTGGTGGGATTGGCAGTGCTGGGGGAATGGCTGGACTGTGGTCTGAGGGGGCTTTTCCAGCCAAAGTGATTCCACCATAAATCCAAGGCACCGTGTTTTCCGACTGAGGGGAGGTTGGGACCCGCCAAGTTCCCTGTTTTTGTGTCACTTCCCTGCCTCCAGACAAAATTCCAGCATGGCTCTGCACTGAAGGACTGGCTGAGCAGCCCAGCAGCAGGACATGGTGAGCCAGGATCCTTGGGAACAAGGGCATGATCCAGCTGTGTCCCAGAGAGGAGCCGAGACACGCTCTGGAGGAGCCCTGACGGAATCTGCAGACACTTCCCTGCTTGGATTCCTCTTCCCTCCATCCCTCTCCAAGCCTCTCCACAGCAGAGCTGGGAAACAGCCCTGGATACTCAAGCCCTGAGTCCTGCCTTTCTCGCCTCACAAAGGGAACGGAGAGGAATTGTTTTGGAATAACAGTGCAAATTGAATTTTCCATTGCAGATAAAGGGGAGAGAGGTCAAATATGAGAAGGTTTTAGATGAAAGACGAATTAGCCTGCAGCCCACCCAGAATAACTCAATTCCAGTCCCGTTTTCAGCACTCCCTGGGTCTGGCACAGCACAGGGCCCTGCCAAAGCCCAGCAGATAAACCTGGCCAAGGCAATTTGTTATGCCCAGCACGGAGCTGCTTCACCAACCACAGGCTAAGCATCCCCAGTCCCCTAAAATGAGGGAAAGCATCCCAGCGAGTCAGGGGCCATCATCCATCAGCCCAGGGGGAGCCAGGCAGCCCTGATCAGCTGCATCCCCCGCAGGTGGGTTTGGGCCTGCGGACATTCCCTAAAAACAGCTGTGCATGGACCACGACGATAGGGGGGGATGTGCATTCCCTCTTCCCTTGGCCGGCCCGGGGCTCCCCAGCCTGGGCAGGGCTCGGGATGGGCTCGGGATGCTCCCAGCGCGGTTTTCCCCCGTCTCCGCTCCGACTTCCCTCCCTTCCAGAGAGAGTTGCCTCCACCTTTCCCAAAGCCGTATTTCATCCCTTTTGGTCCCGGTTTTCCTCCTGCTGGAGCGCAGCACAGAAGGATTTGGGAGCAGCCCCGAGGCAGCCCTGCCAGGGCCGGGCAGGGCTCGGGGACCCTCAGCAGCGCCGGGACCTCCTCCTGGATAAATCGGCTCCAGAAATTCCTGTCGCTCAGCACCGGCTGAACCCGGCCGGCTCAAAGGCGGCTGCTAAGCCCGCGCTGGCTGCATTATCCACGGGGATTGGGGCGGGGAGGGGGGGATTGCAGGAATTGCTCTCTGCTAGTGGGGAGGGAGGGATTTTTATTTTTTAATATTTTTTCCCCCTTTCAAACTCAAACATGTAATTGAAGAGTGAAATTCTGAAAGCTTGCTCAAGGACTGTTTAATCGCCTTTAAAGCCCAGGAATTGCTCCCATTCCCTTCCTGATTTAATGGGAAACAGGTTTCTTGTTCCTGCAGGCACTCTGAAGCTGTTGACCATTGGATAATTGTGCCTTGATATAGCACAAATGCACAATTCTGTCTGCACCCTCATCCTTCTAAATACAGTAAGCCCCCCCTTTTTTTTCCCCTTTAATTGCACTGAATTTGAAAGAGTCCCTGGCCATGGCAGGGGGGTGGAAAAAGATGATCTTTAAAGTCCCTTTCTGTGATTCTGTGATTCCAGACCTTCCCACCTAGGGGCAGGGGAATGAATTAATAAAAAAAAAAATAGATGAAAAAGACTCAAAAGGGCCTGTAATAAATCAGACAAAGGGCACCTGTCTGTGGCTAGTGCACACTGATGCTCTGGCTGTGCAATCCAATCTACACAGGAAATGTTTTCCCCACTTCTGCTGTGCAGCAGTGAGATTTTGGGGTGGTTTTGTTTCAACCCCAAACATCTCCTTCTGCTGCTGAACCATTTAATTTACTGTAAACATGGGCATAGGTTTGCTTTTCCCTCGTGGGCATCCAGAAGACACCTGGCCCTTCTCTGTGTCCCCCAGCCAGGAGTCCTTTCCCTCAGAGCCTGTAATTAGGTTGGGATTTGCTCCATTCCTGCTGAAGCCTTCCATTAGCACAGCCATGGAACGGGAGTGTATTCCCCATTCTCAGCAGGAACTGGCTTTGCCAGCTTGTGCTGCTGGAAAAAAGGCAGACTGTGCCTTCCCCACAGCCTGGGGAGCTGGGTTTTTTACCATAATTCTTAAAATATATTCTCTGTTGGTCTGTGAACAGCCTGGCTGAGGAGCCCTGGTTTTTCAGGCACCCCTGGAGCTCCAGTCCTTCCATGTCTCTCTTTCCATGAACCTTCTCCTGCCTTGGCCCAGCTTCAGCCTTTTCTCCCATAGCCAGACAGAAAGGTCCTGAATTCCTGGACGTGACCCTGTTATTTCACCTTTCCATCAATGATCACAGTATTTTCCACCAGGGAAACTGTGAAACACCCCCCAGCCTCTCCCTACCACGGACTCCCGGTCTGACATCCCCTGGAATTTCACCCTACACGCTATCTTTCCCAGCATTTTCTCTATCCCAGGGCAACTTTGCAGGTTACACCAACACATCACATCCAGGCAGGGACAACAAATGAACTCCCAGGTCCCTGAGTGAGCTTCGGAGAATTCCCTAAGGGATCGACCCAACCCTAGGAAAAAGTTTCTACTCCACACAGATCCAAATCCCATCATAAATCCAGGATGTTTTGCTGGCACAGAATGAACTCCTGCCCCCCATGTGCTCAGGTTGTACATTTAATATTGGACCCTTTTCCTCCCCCTGCAGTGCTCCCACTGCCACAGGCATTCATCTAAAGCACAAAGCCTTGACTTGCTGCCCAGAGGGAGAAACTACCTCTTCCTCCTTTAAAAATATTAGGAAAACAAGTGAAATTAAGAGAATTAAACCCAGTGAGAGCCCTGGGAAGGGTGTGCCAGTGTCAGGCTGGGCATCCATCCCTCACACCCAGCCATGGGCACACATTGGAGGAGCCACAAGGGAACCACCTCAAAATCCTGTTGGATCACATTCATTGCAGCACGACGTCATTTTCTTTAGGATCAATAGATTTCTGGCTGTAAAAATTCCCATGCCTAAAGCAGCAGGTGCCACAGCACTGAGCTCAACCCTTCCCTCAGGTTTATGTCCCTGTGTCCACGGTGAGCTCAGAGCATTCCAGGTGAGATGATGCCTGGCACAGGGACTGGGATGGTGTCTGGAACAGCCCCCTCCCCCCAAAACAAGGCCTCTGCCTCAGCTGGGTCACCCAGCAGTGGATTTCACTCCCAGAAATGAGCTCCCCCAGCTCCTGGGAGCTGCAGGTGCCCTCCCAGCCAGGCTGGAACACCCAGACCGTGGTCCTAAAACAATCACCACACCCACACTCTGCACTCAAATACAGGTTCCACAGAGACCTCAGAGCCCCTTCCAGGGCCTAAAGGGGCTCCAGGAGAGCTGGAGAGGGACCTGGGACAAGGCATGGAGGGACAGGACACAGGGAATGGCTTCCCACTGCCAGAGGGCAGGGATGGATGGGATATTGGGAAGGAATTGTTCCCTGTGAGGGTGGGCAGGCCCTGGCACAGGGTGCCCAGAGAAGCTGTGGCTGCCCCTGGATCCCTGGCAGAGTCCGAGGCCAGGCTGGGCTTGGAGCACCCTGGGATAGTGGAAGGTGTCCCTGCCCGTGGCAGGGAATGAGAGGGGACCTTCCAGATCCTTCTAACCCAAAACATTCCATGACTGCCATGAATCATGCTGAAGCGGCAGGGGATGCTTCACTGCTGAGGGAACCATGAGCATCCCAAGTTTTCTCTGTGAGCTCTCCCCTGCCCCTCCCACAAGGAGCCCTTGGTGAACACCAACCTGCTGTGCTCCCAGGGAGTCACTGGAAGGAGCCCAGAACTGAAGCGTGGCCTTCTCCCCTGTGACCACAGGACAATTCCAGGTGACACGCATGAAGCAGATGGATTTTGGATAGCTCAGGGGGTTCCAGAGGCAAACAGGAAGCAAGTTAGAGGGAAAACACATATGAAAAAGGCCGTGAAATGTATAAAGGTGGAGCTGCTTCACCTGGAAACTCAATTGTTTTTTTGCAGGCACTTGTTAATGTGCACCTGGGAGCCACAAAACTCCACGAGCTATTCCACGAACACCCCAACACAGACATGGGTATATTTTACCCAAAAAATCACTCTGGCACCAAGACCCTCTTCCACGACACACCAAGAACCCAGCAGATGAAATATCCCATCCCAGCAAAGAAAGGAAAGATCAGCAGCAGAAACCCGGGTGGTACTATAATTAACTTTTTTCTTTTATTTACACCACAAGAATAACAAGTTGTCATAATGTGGTACAAAATACTGGACTCCTAATAAATTTGAAATTGAAGTCGGTACTGTCAGAGAAAGACACCATTGGCCAGTAAAAAAAACAAACAAACAAACAAAAAAACCCCAAACAAAATAAAGAAAAAACAGAAAAATAAAATAAAAATAAAATAAAAACAAAGAAAGAAAAAACAAGAATGAGAAAAGTATTCCAACTCCACCAATTTAAAAGAAAGGACCGTTGGAAAATCGAGCACAAAGAATGCTACCATCACTGAAAGTAGGGTCGATACAAGAAGAGTGAAATTGTGTCTAAATTACAGCTTAAACCGGTAGCTGCTACCAATGGTGACATCATACTGAGCATGTATAGGTATAAAGTAGAATATAATATAGTTACAACTTTTTGATACTACATATCTGTAATAAGCTCTCGGGTGAATAATGTTTCAACCCCTTCCCCCCCTCCCTGCCCCCACTTTTATATATATATTATATATATAAGTTTGTCATCCTCATAAATTGGAAAATAGCGCCTCCACTATGGAGCACAGAAAAAGTGTTAATTTATTTTCTTTCAATAGGATACTTTTTTTTCTTTTTCATCATCAATATCAAAGACAAAGTGAAGATGAGCTGAGAACGAGCCCAACTTCATGACAATGAAGAAACACGTTTTGCCTTTCGCTGTAAAGTATCGTTTTTAAACCACAGTGTTGCACAGTACACGACTGCTTAAAGTGAAACCGAGCAAAAATACATCATGTAAAAGTAATTTCTTAAAAAAGTTAACATAGCTGTGCTGAAGAGTTAACTCTTTAAAGTCCTCCTCATCCATCCATCCATCCATCCGTCCGGCTCCTCGGAATGAACGACTCCGTGTGTTGACACAAGGGTTGCATCCAACCTCCCCACCCAGCTGAGAAATCAAAGCAAAAACACCAACCCAAAGGAAAATAATAATAACAACAACAACAATAATAAGAATAAGAATAATGACACAGGCAGTTGACTTGGTGTGTTCAGCGTAGTTTCCCTAAAAACACTGTTTCCACATAAATACAATAAACTCTATTATTGGTAAGTCACAAGTGCTAGATAAACGTCTTAGATTTTTCTTTTCTTCTTAAAATGAGAAATGTTTAAGTAGTCCTTTTTGTTTTTTTATTTATTTACTCTTTTTAACAATAAAAAGCACAATTTCTTCTTATTAAGTTCAGTAAGACTCAAAAAAAAAAAAAAAAAAATTCCCACTCTCCTTCCTTGGTGTGTAGCTGTGTGGGTGAGTGAGTGTGTGTGACAACAACATCCCAACCTTTAGTCTCCGCAAATGCCACGAGAGGAAAAAAAAACAATATGAAACCAAACCAAACCAAACCAAAAACCAACCCAAAGAAACCCCAAACCCCCTCTTTTTTTTGTTTTTGTTTTTTTTTTTCCCGTTATCATTTTCAAAGCTGCCAAGTTTGGCGTGCAAAATCTGTATACAATATAAAGACATGCCAACCTTACAGACCATGCAACCTCAAGGTGTAGGAAACTTAAAAAAATATATTCATATATATTTATATATATATCTATATATATCAATGCCCGTAAAAGAACATGGGCCCAAAAAAGTTTACAAAAGGAAGAATGGAATGAGTACATGACCTTGACTAATAAAAAAAAAGGAATGTTTTGTATCGAAAGTAAAAAAAACCCAACAAAAAACCAAACAAACAAACAAAAAAAAACCCAACAAAAGAACCCCCAATGGTTACTTGTGTACTGCAAACTGGGCCTCACTTCACTGTAAAGAGGATTGAAAGATGTTCCTTTTCTTCCCAAGCAGGTATAAAGGGTGCCCTGGGCAGCACGTGCTGGGATGCGGGAATATCCCAGGCTCCCACCCGGCTGGCACGGCCGCCCCGTGGCAAAGTTATCTGAAATGAAGAAGCTTAGTGGCTCAAAAAGGTGAAAAATCTCCCTGGAGAGACTCAAAATGAGCATGCCCAGGGAAGGTCACAGCCCAGGGAAGAACATTCCGAGGAAAAAAGGGGGATGCTGCGAAACAAATCCACATTGCCGGGAATTTGGAGGAGACGAGCTCTGTCGTCTTGGGAAAAATCTTCCCGTCCTGGCAAAAAGCTGAGGGATAGGATGGAAAGGAAGGAAGGTGGCATCCCGACAAGCTCCTCCGGATTTTCCAAAGGAACTGGCTCAGCACAGTTGGCCAGCAGCTCCCGGGAATGAAAAAAGGAAGGAAAAAGCTTTACCACAACCAGGAGCAGAAATGTCAAAAACCTTCCAGGGAAGAGCTAACAACACAAAGGGAGGTGTAAACATGGGCACTGCCCACGGCACAGGGAGCAAAACCCCATGTCAGTCACCAAATTCGGGAGTCAGATGGATTTGAGATCACAGCAGCAGCGTGGTCAGATGGAAGAAAACCCCAAACCACAACATCCCCAGGTACGCGGTGCTCTCACACGGGGGGATTTTTAGGATATGCCGAGGACGGGCCTTGACACCGGGGCTTTTTAGGGTTTTAGGACATACTTGGGTTTGCAAAACTCAAATACTGTAGTGTCTGGTTTTGAAACTGCACTAGAAACCAAGGAAGGAAACAAAAGCCTCCAGCGTGGGGCCACACTCCTGATTCCTCCCGCGAGCGAGTCCTGAACGGAACACAAGTGGCTGCTTCGAGAACTGGAAAGAAGAGAAGTTACTGGAAGCAACCCCACTAGTCACCGTAGGAACAGGATAAAATAAGGAAGGGTGGTTAAGGAGAAGCTGTGCTGGGAAGAGGGATGTGCAGTTCTACACTGCTGGAGGAAGGCACGCGGGAAGTGCCGTCTCCGCAAAGACGCTCCGCTCTCCGTGGCAGGGCTCGTGGCCTCTCCCACCTGGCGTTCCCGGGAGGCAATGATCTCCTCGGAGTGAGGGGGGCAAAAAAAAAAAAGTCTCCAAAACCCCTCCCAGCACCGAGAAGAAGAAGAAGAGGGAAGAAAAAGAGGGAGAGAGGAGGTGGGGAGTTTGCGGGCGTGTCCAGCGGAGAGAAAACGCCGGCGGTCCCGGAGCATCCAAGGAGCCTTCCCGAGGGCAGGCAGCACCAGGAGCCGCGGGCTGGACAAAGGCATCGCCCACTGAACGCTACCACGTAAGAAAATTCCTTATTTTCTTTACATAGCTACTACAAGAGAGCTGAGGAAATATACAGTCGGCGGAATTGGTACAACGAAAGAGCCCATCGCAGCCCCTCATCCTCCTCCTCCTGGGTAAAATGCGCCCTTTCCCAGAAAAAAACAAACTCTCTTGGTCTACCCACAGTTCCTTACACCTGCAGAAAGCTGCTCACTGTATAAAAGAGTTGAGGAAAAGGAGAGAAAACAATACAGAAAAAAAAAAAATAAAAGAAAAGGAAAATCCATGTATTATAAGCAAGAAAAGAGGGAGGAAGAAAGGTTTAGATGCTATTGCCGTTCAGAAAGGAAACCTGCCAAATGGAAAAGAAACGTCAGAGTCACACAAACAAGGCTTCCGGAGGGTTTTGGGAAACATCCATATAAAAATTAACAGCAAATTCAGCGTCTTTGCTATAAAAAACTCTTTTTTTTCTTGTGTTTGTTAGAAAAGGATCACAACTAAAAACCTTAAATTAAAATACAAATGTTTAGGGTAGTTGCCCAGTGGCTAAAGTGTTGGCTTTCTGAAAAACTTCCCGACCTGTCGCCTGACAAGTCCTCAAGTTTCAACCGAGATCCTTTTCCAAAAGCACCTTTGACATTCCAATTCCCCAATCTGTCCCTAGGGAGCTTCCAATGGCTACTGTTAGAGTATGCATTTATTACATATATTTTTTTTTCTATAAATGCATCATAAATATTTTTCTCAATAATTCATAGGAATCTGGTTTCTAAGCTTGGAATACATTTGGAATATACATTATACACATATATATATTTATACCTAACAATTTAAGCAATATCTCATGCTAGTTGCTTTTAATAAAAAGCATTCCAGTCTTAAAACCTGCATTTGTGTCTAATACATGCTTTGACAACCAAATTGATAAGTTCAATTACTAGATAATGTAGAAGAGAGAGAAAACATTTGAAAATTGGTTGTTAAAAATGGTTGAATTTCAAAGACCCAACAGTATTTGCCACTTTTTTGGCAACTACCTTAATTTTTTTCCTTTTTTTTTCTTTTTTCCTTTTCTCTGAAACAGCAATGAAAGAAAACAAAACAAATCCAAACTTGTCGACAGTTTTTGGAGACGCTCTGTTCAGCTGATGCCTGCTTCCCACCATCATGCCAGCATAAGCCAAAAAGTCTTCCTTCCTGATGGCAGTCCTTGGCTTTCCCAACCAGAGGAAAAATATTCAGGAACTGCTGTGTTCTTTGTGTTTGGTTGGTTTTTTTTTGGGTTTTTTTTTTGTGTGTGTTTTGTTTTTTTTAATTAATTTTTACTTAAGGCATTGTTCCTCAAACTTCAGAAAATCCAGCTGCACCAGATCCATCAATTAAAAAAAAAGGCACAAACTCATCTTCAGATGGCTTTGGAGACAATAAAGCCGACTCCATCTGGGCTACCGTTCCCCCCCTTCTGCTTCCCTTTCCTTTAGGTGTCCGATGAGTCCCTCGTTCCCTGTCCCTCCCCGTTAAAAATTCACCATCATCTCTCAACATTCCAGTTCCGACAAGAGTTGTCGTTGACTCACAGGCAGGCAAGAGCCATTTCCAAATATCCAAGAAATGAAAGTACACGATGGGTTGAGTGGTTCAAGCGGAGATTGTTCAGTTGTGGGTAATCAACTTTGTAAGCACCAGTTTTACATTAAGGTTTGTTTGATTTGTGTTGTTGAATCTTTGATTTCTTTCTTATTCTCGTGTTTTGTTTTTGCTTTTTTGTTTGGCAACTCTGCCAAAGACTTTCCAGGCATCATTCCTCTTTCTGCTCTTGGTGAGGACCAGAGGAAGAGTGCCCAACGTGTCAGTCCTTTGCTGCTCTTCACCAGCGATTTTTTTCAGCAAAAAGAGACTCAAAGATGCGGAGAGATTTGGTTTTATTGTGTCGCTTGCTTTGCTTTACACCTGGCTGTCCTTCCATGTTCGTGAAATAACCGTGACAGGACGCAGGAGTAACGAGAGAAAGCTTCTTGGCAGAGCTTCAAGACGAAGACGAACAGACAGGAGAACTCCAGCTCGAAGGTGGGTGCTACAGGGGAGGCTCCTCTTCCATGGGTTCGTCCTCAGGTCTGAGCGATTGAGCAGCCAGGCAGGGTGAGAGAGGGAGGGGAGAGAGAACAGAGGGTTGGGCATGACATAGTTGGACAATTCGTGGTGCCAGGTCTCACTCCTTATGTTCCTATCACCTTCCCACCCAGCCAGCTGGCATCACATGGAATTAAACTTGCCACCAAGAATCTCACTTGGGCAACATTAAGACTTTTCCCAGCAAAATAAATTCCTTTTTGTGGTCCAAAACCATGCTCAGAGCAGAAGACTCAGGCACAGGGTGCACGCACAGAGATCATGGCTCTGCTGCTCTCCTGCAGCCCAGGAGGTCTTTTGGGAACCCATGGAGGACAGGGGATGTGGGGAACGCAGCAGCAGTGGCTGAAAGGAGAGGATTAACCTGCAAGCCCTCTCGTCCTGGCTGTGCAGACTGGAAATGTGATGGGAAACCACTGACCTCTTCTCCGCCGGCTTCACACCCACCGACAGGGATGCCATGGCCGTCACTGTCTCCGCCTCCTCGTTCTCACACTTCTGGGCCTCCACCAGGGAATATCCCACTGTGGAGGCGAAACGCTGGAGGGAATGCCAGTACTTGCCTGGGGGAGAGGTGACAACAGGGCCATCAGGGCACCATTCCAGCTCCTGCTTTCCCAAACCCGGCCGCTGGCTTGGAGCTGCCCAGGGAACACTCATCTGATCCATACTCTCTTTAAGGGCCTTAGATGCTCAAAAAATAATTTCTTTTCCCACTTCAAATCCATCAGAAACTTCTAGACCTAAGGAGAAATGTGCCTGGAAATGTCTTTCTACCAAAAAATCCAGGAGAGGGAAGGATGCAGTCCAGGTCTAGATCCAGCTGCTGACTGCCATGTACTTTCAGTGGGCAAATCCCCGAAGACTAAACAAGTCCAAGATGTATTATTTAGAACCATTAAAGTTGAAAAAGACCTCCAAGATCACCAAGTCCAAGCTTCAACCTGCAAAGTATTTTTTATGTTGGCAGTTTGACACCCTTTTGCATAGGGAAGAGCACAGGGAAGGCTCCAGAGGAAAGAATTTCCAAGAATTTCTCCAGGCAAGGTTCACTGCAATGATTTTAAACTTCTTAGCTAAACAAACCTAAAATATCAACAACTGCCAGCAAAACTCATAGAATATCCTTGGAAGGGACCTAGAGGGATCATCGAGTCCAACTCCTGGCCCTGCACAGGACATCCCAAGAATCCCAGCCTATGCCTGAGAGCCTGCTTCACTTCCATGCCTATCTACTCCTAATTAATGGGTGCCACAACACCCAACAAGACTTGTGTTATTCAGAGATACTTAATTGCTTTTGAAGAAGTAAGAGCACCCTCTAATGGCAGGACAGTCTGTCCTTTACAGAGATTTTAGAGCTTTTAATTATTGTTGGGTTAACAGCTAGACTGGATCCTCCTGAAGGTCTTTTCCTACCTAATGCGTGCTCTGATTCTGTAATTCCCGCTAAAGGACTAAAGCCTGGCTGGGCACGGCTCCACCCACAGTAACACCAGCCTGTGGCTGCACAAACCCAGCTCAGGGTGCAGTGACCACCAGTAAACTGGGAAATGGGAGCACAGAGCTGGCAGAATGATGGAGAAGCCCAAGGGGTGTCCCCCAGGGAACCAGCTGGGTCGGTGGGGCTGCACTCACTGTGGATCTCGATGACTTTCTCCATGGAATGCACCGCGTTAGCATTTGCTCTCTGCTGGAAAACCTTCTCTGGAAGAGGGTCAAGCTGGAGAGAGAGAGAGAGGAACACCAAAGGAATGTTACCATTGAATCCCAGAATGGTTTTGGTGGGAAGGGACATTAAAGCTCATCCCACTCCATGCCTGCCACGGGCAGGGACACCTTCCACCAGTCAGTTCTGCAGTGGGAACATGCCTGTGCCATCCCAAGGAAAGGCCCGACAAGCACTGCTGGAGGAACGTTTTAGGATTTATTTGATTTCCTTTAGAAAAACTCAGGAAGAGGAGACACCTCTGCCCTCCCAGGTTCTCTACTAATGAATGAATTCATCCCAAACCTCCCAGGTGGGCTGTCCAAAACAAGATACGTCCACTGCTGTTAACTGTGCTGAAAACAGCCCAACCAGGGATGTTTCCCAGCAAAGAACAGCCAGAGTTTAATAGTTAAAAATATCTGTGGCAAAGTTTAACTTTGCTTAAAGCCAAGAGAAGCTGCAGCCCAGACTGCTCTTATGAGCACATGGTAGTCCTTCCACAGGTACTTCACAGGATGCTGCATTCCAGATTCAGTAATTATGGATTGCACTTTTTATTAATTCTCCACTCTAAAAATAGTTCTGCTCCAAACTGGTTTCTGTATGACATCAAGTGAAGGCAAAAGCAATTCCTGGATAAGTCCTTGAGCAAGAGCTTTCCAAGGCCTCTTGGTTGGCACTGAGACAAAGCGTGTTCCTGATTCCGGAGCACACTCCTCCTCCTGAAGTAACAATCACAAACAGCCTCAGCCTGTGGAAAAGGGAGCAAAAAACCTCTGGGCATGAGGCACCTGGCTGTCATCACCTTCTTGTTTGAAGGGCAGAGGCTGGTGATGCCCACGATGGACTGAACAGCTCTGCAGGGTAATTGGAGAGGAACAGTGGCTAACTGGTCTGGACTGCCACCAGCAGACCTCAAAATCATGGAATCACTGAATGTTGGGGGGTGAAGGGGTCTTAAAACTCATCTCATCTCACCCCCTGCCATGGGCAGGGACACCTTCCACTAGCCCACGTTGCTCCAAGTCCCATCCAACCTGGCCTTGGACACTTCCAGGGATCCAGGGGCAGCCACAGCTTCTCTGGGCACCCTGTGCCAGGGCCTCTCCAGCCTCACAGGGAGCAATTCCTTCCCAATATCCCATCTAACCCTGCCCCCTGTGGTTAAAATAGATTAAAACTATTCTCCTTTTTTCCTGTCCCATCATAACATTGTCTAAAGTTCCTTCCAGCTATCTTGGAGCCACTTTAGGCACTGGAAGACTTCTCCCTGGAGCCTTCTCCAGGCTGAACAACCCAAACTCTCTCAGACTGTATCGAAGTCTCCCTCTGCACTCTGATTTCCACTGAAGCCCTGTGAGCATTGCACAGTTCTGCTACCACAGCAGTGCAGGTCCATTCCCCAGCCCTGACCCCCTCCCCAGTGCAGTAATCAGCTGCACAGCCCCAGCTCTAGTTTAATTTTCTGGCAGGTTGGAAAGGAGCTGGCTCCTGTGCTCGCCCCGTGCTTCTCCCGACACAGGAGTTTTGATCTCCACCGGTGGATGCTGATGCCTGGGGGACTGGCACCGTTCCCCTCATTTCCTACCAGCCCCAGTGGAGCTCCTGAGCCAGCTCAGCTCCCTGCAGCCTGCCCTGGCCACAGCTGCCTGTCCATGTGTGTGCAGGCAGGATCCTCTGACACGCTGTAGATCAAACCGCATCAAAGGGCCACAGCACAGAGCTGCGGCCGTTCCCCCCGACTCCCTTACCTTCAAAAGGTTCGAGGAAAGACCTGGATAAAATGAGCATTTCCTGCTTTCTGATGTGTGGGTAAGCTAGGAAATATTACCCTATCTGCACAGCCCACCTAGGACAAGTGAGAGCAGGTCTGTGTTTAAGTGTCCTTGTAGCCATGATTAAAATAATCAATGCTTTTTACCTTTAAAGATCAATATTTCCTCTGCTCAATGAAATCAGTCAGGCAGCTCACAACATCCAAGGTATCCTGAGTGCTGAGCTCTCCCCACAGGCTCACAGTCCCAAACACATCCATGGCTTGGATCAAGCACTTATTTACTGCATGTGGTTGCAGCCAGCCTCCTGTGATCCTAGGAGCACATTCAGCAGGAGGAACGACATCCTCCAGGTGTTACTCCCACTGCTTCCCTTTCAAAGTGCATTCTGCACCCAAAGGTGGCTGGAGCCAGAGGAATTGTCTGTAGTAACCACTTAAAAGATAAGGGTGCTGCAATGAACACCTCACAGAGTCCCAGGAAGGTCTGGCTTACAAGGCACCTTAGAGCTCATCCAGTCCCAACCCTTGCCAGGGACAGGGACACCTTCCACTATCCCAGGTTGTTTCAAACCTCACCCAACCTGGACTTGGACACTTCCAGGGATGGGGCAGCCACAGCTTCTCTATGAAACCTGTGCCAGTGCCCCACCACTGGAACCCTGCTGTTTTCATGCTGGTGTGGCAGCTGCCTCCCGAGTTTTCTGCTGTCCCGAGAGCTGAGTGCTGGCTGGAGCCATTCCCCATGCTCAGAGCCTTCTCAGAACTGCCTGGCCAAGCACAAGAGCACGATGCTCCCTGGACACTGGGAGCTGGGATGCTGGATGATGAAAGCAGGTGCTTCTGATGAATCCCAGTTGGTTCATCTCCTGGCCTGGCTGCTCCAGCCTCCCACTTAACACTGAGTGCGGATACTCCAAGACAGAGCACTTCTCCAACAGGCTGGAAGTCAAACTGCTCCCCACCTCCATGCAGATGCAAGCTCCCTCTCCACCCTCCCAGACACCTGATGGTCACTGAACTACAACCCTCCCTAGAAATCAGCTCCCACTGGAGACAGACCAACTGCTCGGCTCCTCTGGTGCTGCACCTCAGCCCAAAGTAACCGTACTCAAAAGCCCTCAAACATGGTTTCAAGTTGCACCAGAGTAGGTTTAGGTTGGATATTAGGGAAAATTCCTTTACTGGAAGTGTGCTCAGGCACTCAGTCAGGCTGCCCAGGGCAGTCGTGGAGTCACCATCCCTGAAAGGATTTCAAAGATGTGTAGATGTAGTGTTCCTTCTTTCATCCCACTGACACTAAAAGTGGGGGGAAAAAGGCAGAAAAGATGGAGTATTTAAAATTTTCTCTGTAGGAAAATACCCCGAGCTCTTCAGAATCCAACATCTTGCTGTATTTCTCTGTCTGGCTCTTATCTTGCAATCACCCCCGTAACCTTTCTGGCCAATTTTTCTGACACAGCCGAGGATTTTCCTACACAGCAGCATGCAAAAAACAGGAAGTGTAACTCCAAGGAAAAAATCCAGCTGCAAACCATGTCAAGCAAGCTGCCCCATGCAGCAGGCACAGGCTGTAGGACTAGAGAAGGGAGCAAAGAGAAGGGAAGACTTGCACAATGAACTCAGAAATTAATTAAAAGAGTTGTTTTTCAAAGAGCACAAAGCAAATTATTTAGAGAAAGAACAAACTCAAAAGTCATTCTTAGATGTTTCACTCATTGCACGGACTGCAAAGCACAGGTGGTTTCTAAGCATAAAACAAACACTATTTAAAACACCAAGCGTCAGAAGGACACGAAACAATGACAGAACTTGGCAGAGGGGAGGATGAGACGCGCAGACCTGAGGGGGGAGTAGGTTTTGGGGCTGCCTGTACCTCATTTCCCAGCAGGGCAGACACGCAGGCCTCTGAGGCGTCGCAGATGGCGGTGAGGTCGTGGCCACCCTCGAGGGCCAGCACGATGCGGCCCCCGGCCAGGCCCATCAGCTGCTTTGTCAGGTACCCGAAGCCTGCAATGAGGGAACAGAGGAAATGCAGGAGAAGGGCAAAGGTGGTGGCTGGAATCAGGCTCCTGGCGGAGGATCAAAGCATTAGGGAGAGGAATTACATCATGTTAAAAACCCAGCGCGGATTTGAAAGGGCTCGGTGCATAACACGAGTCAAGCTGGGCTTTAACGCGCTCACCACGCCATTACAGCTGCGGCTTCCCTGGGATGGACCCGTGTGTCCCCCACCAGCACCACCCCAGCTGAGAGCATCACCATCCTCCCCTTGCCACCCCTCAGCACCCCAAATTAAAGCTAGCAGCCAACGTTCCCTTGGAAGCAGGGAAAGGGGCAGGTTTCTGCTGGATGTTGCTTTGGGGGAGGGAGGAGGAAGGGGAATCGGCCCAGTTTGGGTCAGGATAGCAGCAGTGCAGTGCCCCAGAGAGATTTAGGTTTGACATCTCGTTCTCAGCAGACAGCTCTTCCCGTCCATAATATGCTATAAAAATTCCAGGGGCACCCGGCACTTTGATCAGATGACACACAATACATTTCTGCCCCCTTTAAACAAAACAGAACCAAGCGGCAAGGATTTAAAAAACGTGTCCTCAAAGCAACCTTCCCCCTCCAGGAGGAAAAAAAAGAAAAAATCAAAAAGCCAAACAAAGGAAAAGCCAGGGAATTTCTACCCTCCATCCCCGCTCCCAGCTTTCTGCTTTGGAGTGAACCCCTCTGCGAGTCGGCAAATTAACAGATTAACAGGCAGAGAAAATCATCCACTGCCGAGCCCATAACTGCTTTTGTGAGAGGAGCAGAGCATGGCAAATTCAACCAGCAGGTAAACAAGACCTTTCCTTTCCAAAGTGTTTCTGGATATCTCTAGGAACTTGTCTCTTGTAAACCTATTTCACTTTATTCTTATATAAAGTTTATAGGTTCAGCTCCCTTACGAGGTTTTAAAGTTCACTGTACAGAACAACTTTCCTGGCTGGAAGAAACTCTTAAAAAATAATAATAAAACCCTTTTTGCAAGAAAAGCTGTCCTCTGGATTAATTTGAAGGAAACAGTGCCAGGTGAACTCCACATAACCTGGGGGGGCGATTTCAGTGCATCTCCCAAAAACATCCTGGACCCGAAGCAAAAAGGAGGGTTTGTGGGTCTCTGTAATTAATTCAAAAGTGGAGAGCAAAAATACTCAGCTCAAAATTTTAATAAGGTGTCCTGGAGGAAGAAATGGATTTGTGGTAGCAATGAGAGTATTAACAGCTGGTATGGTCTTTTTCTGCAATTTTATATTAACACCAGCATAACTCCCTAATTCAGCAGAGATGTGACTACAAATAAATTACACAATATTACATATTGAATATTTCAAAGTTGAAACACGCAATGCTTCAAAAAAAGACCCCAAAATTAAGGCTTCAGCCAGGCCAAAATATGCATTATAAAAAGATAAATGCCATGAAAATTCAAAGAAAAAGAATGGAAGTATTGCCATTGAAATGGAAGATCTGAAATAGACCACGCAAAGTAAAATCTGGGAACACTGTCCTCTAATCCATAGGACAGCAGCAGAAGTAAAGCCCCCACTTACATTTTGCTGACAGATTATATCCTCCGAGGGGTGTGGGGTGTCCTTCCACAGCATCAAAACCAGATGACACCAGCACAACGTCAGGGGCAAACTCGTTGGCAATGGGCATCACTACTGTCCTGCAACACAAAATATCCACAGTACACACGTCAGGGTGGCTCCTGAACAAAGGCAGGGGTGTTTTAACCCTCTCACCAAACCCTTATTCCACAGCAGCAAAGCCCATCTATTTCCCTGCAAGGTCAGAGCCTGGCTGGAAGAACTCCTTGCACTCTCTGGGATTTCCTCCACCTTGTGTTTTGAGCAAGGAAATAAGTTGTCACCCCTTGTGTTTCCCATTTGGGATCACATCCTGGTTTACATACATGGGAATAAGGGTAAAATAAGAGGGCATCTGGCACAGGCTGCAAAACTACCTGGGAAACCTCACCCCAAGGCATTATCTCCAACTTCTCCCTCGAAACATCTCCTTTAGGCTTTGCAAAGTGACTCCTTCCTCCCTTGCTGCACTTCTCATTTCCCACAACGAAAGGCTGGGAGTGTCCCATGGGGCAGAACAGCTTTAGAATGCAAATACCCTACCCAAATCCACCTCTCCCAATGCCAGTTGCCCATTCTCTGATGTTTTATTCATTAAAAAATGGATGGAATTGTTCAGCATCCCCATCCTTACTGATTGCTGAAGTTGTATTTAAATGAAACAAGGGGTCTGTTCCTGTGGTTTCTCACCAAAAGATCTTTTTTCCCTCTGGCTTCTCTCTGTCCAAACTCCACAATTTCTCCTCAAAACCTACACGAGGTTGCGAACATCCCGTTCCCCACGTCAAGACACACTTCACAAATTATGTTTTTTCCATTGTAACTGCACCTACTGAATTCTGGATGGATCCCTAGGGCAACCTGACCTGTAATTTTCCCATTTCCCCAGCCTAGGAACAGCCCCCAACCAGGATAACTTTCTTCGGCAGGACCTGAAGTTATTTTACCCACATCCCAAAGCATGGACCTGTAAACCTTTGTACACACCAGAACCTCACACTTTATTGAGTCGAGTCTTTATGTGATGCTCTAAAAACAGAGTCCAGGGGGGCCTGTTCTGTGCTGAAATGGCTCAAGTGCTATCAGAACGCCCATAAAAGCTCCCAGTTTTTGCCACGAGGATATTAAACAGCCATGAGACATCTGCCAGAGTCAGCAGCTTGTGACATCCAGCTGAGCTTGTGGCCCTCTGCAGAATGGGGCATCAACCTCTGCCAGGCACTGAGCAAACCCATCCCAAAGTCTCCACTGCCACCACGGAGCAGGGACAGGCACCAAAAAAACCCCTCCACAGACCTCCCAGCTTTATTTTTTTCCCAACTATTTGCCACAGCAACCCCAGAGCCTCCTATGATCGCTGCTGATCTCTGTGCACAGACACAGAGACCTCTGTTAGAAAAAAGGGATAGAATTTTCCCTTAATCCACACAAAATCCCAACAAGGAATTTGAATTTTCTCCTCTAACAACGTGACTGCCCCTCTCCATTTTGTCCTTGGGGGATGATTCCATGAGGAAAATGAGAGCACAGTTCTGGCTGGTGAATTTACAGTTAGGTGGAACCCACAGAAATTTTTAGGAGAAACCACCTCCCTCACCAAGGCCTGAAGCAGCAATTCCAGAGAAAGTGCAGCGGCTGAGGATCTGTTTTCCCTGAGCTTTGAAGCGATGGTGAGCTTTTTCATTCCTAACCCAAGGAAAACTGNCAGTGGAAGTGTGGAATCACCAGAGCCAGCCCAAACCTGCACCCCCAAAGTGTGGGGATGGTCCATCAGCACTGAGCAACCCATGGGATCACAGATCCATGGGGATTCTCAGCCATGAAACAAGTAATGGAGCACAGAATGGTTGGGAAGGACCTTAAACAGCATCTCACTCCAACTCCTGGCGGGGGTGTCCAATCATGCCCTGAAGAATGGGGCAGGTGGTGACCCTTGGGTGGAAGTGGCTGTGGGTGACAGTGACAGAGTGACTCCTCCAGCACAGCCACACAGCCCCCAGGGCTAACCCTGAACCCTGCCAGGGGCAGTTTTAGGAGAGAAAAAGCCCTTCTCCTAATCCCAGTGTGACAGCAGCATCCCAAAGCCACAGCCTCAACTGTTTGATGCTCTCCATGGATGTAAAACTTGATCCAGGAGGGTCAAATCCAGAACTCCCTCACTTTGCCTTTTTAATTGTAAGAAAAAAAGACAAAAATCTGGTGTGTTTCTGAGATTCCATCTGTGGACAACATTTTGGACACATCTCTTTCAGTTTTTTGCTTTTTAATTTTCCCTTGTCCACAGATAAACCAGCCCCTTCGCTCAGATCCACCCCAGTAAAGCCAAACACTCCGGGGGAAACAAGGATTAAACTGCAAACAACCCTGTGGCTTTGCCCCGCTGATGAGACTCTAAAAAAAGCCAAAAATTCAAATTATTACCCAGGAGATAAGCAGTTCTGCCTGGAATTGGGTCTTTTAAGGAATGCCTGAGGTGGCTGTAAAGTTATTCACTGAGCAATGAATATTCCTAGCACTGAATATTCATTCAATCCATGTAGCATTTTTTAAAAAACAAGGAAACTCAAATTTCCCTAATTTCAGAAGCTTGTTTTGCTTGCTTAAAATAAATGAAATCCTGTTATTTGCCTGGTTACAGCTGAGCTGAACAGCTCTACACAAGAGCAAACTGATGGCTGCAACCAGCAAAGCCTCCCCATTGTGTTCTGCAATCNTTTAATATATATCATGTGTGTATTTCTATATATGTTATGTATACATTGTTTTATACATGTTATATATTTTATATATGTAAACTAAAAATGTTATCCACTGCTCCTCAGGCTAACCAGCTTCCCAAAAATTCCGGTCTTTGTTTCTCCATGGTCATTCACTGTGTCAAAAGGGATTAGGAATTTGGGGATGAAATTGGCGTGGGGAGAGCATGAAATTGAAAATACAGCAACAACCGTTCCAGGCAAAACATCATCATCTCTTCCCCCTCATCCTCTTCCTCGCTCCTGAAATGGTTTATGGATCAAGGGAAAAACCCAAATCCCCCTAAAATTGGTTCCTGAACTTGTTTAGTGCTTTTTGAAAGAGGCAGGAGGAGGGGGNTTTTTAATTGTAAGAAAAAAAGACAAAAATCTGGTGTGTTTCTGAGATTCCATCTGTGGACAACATTTTGGACACATCTCTTTCAGTTTTTTGCTTTTTAATTTTCCCTTGTCCACAGATAAACCAGCCCCTTCGCTCAGATCCACCCCAGTAAAGCCAAACACTCCGGGGGAAACAAGGATTAAACTGCAAACAACCCTGTGGCTTTGCCCCGCTGATGAGACTCTAAAAAAAGCCAAAAATTCAAATTATTACCCAGGAGATAAGCAGTTCTGCCTGGAATTGGGTCTTTTAAGGAATGCCTGAGGTGGCTGTAAAGTTATTCACTGAGCAATGAATATTCCTAGCACTGAATATTCATTCAATCCATGTAGCATTTTTTAAAAAACAAGGAAACTCAAATTTCCCTAATTTCAGAAGCTTGTTTTGCTTGCTTAAAATAAATGAAATCCTGTTATTTGCCTGGTTACAGCTGAGCTGAACAGCTCTACACAAGAGCAAACTGATGGCTGCAACCAGCAAAGCCTCCCCATTGTGTTCTGCAATCTCTTGGGAGAGAGGAAAAAAAAATAAATGCAATTTTAGATCTATTTTCCAGAAGGCTGAATGACCAATTTTTAGCCTGGCATTAGCCAATTCCCTAATTAAATGCCTAATAAATTGCAGGTAGATGAAACAATCCTACCGAGAATTATTTTGGGCTTTAAATGCTGAATTGCAGTGAATAAATTGGTGAAACTTAGAAGGCTGAACACTTTTTTAGAGACTTTTTCCCACTCTTGGCCACATCTATGTTTTATATATATTTTTATATGTGCTATGTATAAATTTATGTATTATAAGTGTGGCAGGAGGAGGGGGAAGAGCAGTCCTGGCTTTTTCCTTCTGGTTGAGGTGTTTTAAATAAAGTCAAATGTGGAATTGAGCTGTACGTGGAATTATGGCTGCGGAGGACACCTTGGGACAGGGGAAAAAATTCCCAGACACAACAAAACTGCTGGCACCATCAGGAAAACTTCCTTGCAGTAAATTCAGAGGGAAACTCCTATGGATAAAACATTTTTAATTTCACTAATTGCTGTTCCTGTGTAACAAGGAACCAGCCAGAGCCTTCCCATTTTTCCTGCAGGTCTCTTAGCTGGGTTTGCACCTGTATCAGGAGGACTGAGAAAGGCAAATGGGATTTCAGCTCATGTAAAATGTTAGGGAACAACAAATCCTGGTTCAAAAAACCCCTCCGAGTTTTACAACTGTTTGTTTCTATAACTACAGAACAACAGCAGAGGCAGCAGGAACATTCTGAGGAGTTCAGGACTTTGGGAATGACGTGCCCTGCATTTTTCCCATTAAACTGACCCCATTTCTGCCTGATCTCTGAAATCTGGGATTGCCCACACGCTTGGGGGGCGAGTTCAGACACAGGATGTGGAACTGACTCTGGCACAGCAGCACCTACCACAGGGTGCAGGAGCTCCAGGCTCCCAAAAAACTCCCCAAATCCCTTCTGATTACCCCCTTCACCCCTTCCCCCAAAAAACAGGGCACCCCAACCTGGAGCGAAGGCAGGCAGTGATTTCAGCCCCAGGTTAGGAAGGTAACAAGTGACAAAGCACAGGAAAAAGCTCATTTTTAACTCTTCCTCTCACTTCTGATATGCCTCAGTGGCATTAAGGACCATCCAGAGGTCAGGAGAGCTTGGGCACCCCAAGACTGGGGAGATAATATTTGGAGACAGGATGAAAATCACTGATGTGAGTTCCCACCTCTTTTTTGAATGGAGCAAACCCACTCTGAAACAGGTTTTCAGTGTGGGGATGAGTGATTTCACAGGGATTTATTTATTTTCTCATTTCTCTTGTTTAGAAGGACAATTATCTCAGTTATTTTCATTTCTCAAACCCACACACTGGCTCTTCCTGATACATAACAACAAAAAATGAAGAGCACGTTGCTTATTTAAATCTGCTCCTTTTACACACAAAAAGGACTTTTTTCCCTAAAAACAGACCGGCAAGTGAAGAGTTAAGGCTTGAAAAAAAAAAAATAAAAAGTCTATCAGTATCTTTGCCTAGCTCAAAGGATTTCCACTGATTCCTCTCCAGACTTCAAAGCCTCAGAGTTTGGCATTCGGACTGGTTTGAATTAAAGCTCAGTTCTCCACTGCGAGTTTCCAAGTTCACGGTGAAAATGCCTCCTGCTTCTGGAGTTCATTATGGCCAATTTTCTTATCTTTTCTTCATCTTCGGTTTGATCCCCAGCAAATGCAACGTGGCATTCGACGGGGTGGAATAACAAGGTGCTGCCTTGAAGGCATGTATTGTCTCAAGGGGCTAAAGCAAGAAAAGAAGGGGAAAAAAATAGGATATATGACCCATTCCCTTCACTTTCTAACTCTCGGGGGACTATAAATTGCAAACTTCAAAGCGTTATTTTGCATTAAAATCAATAGAAAGATTCGGGGGACTGGGGGGGAAAAATGTTTTTCAAAGGAGCTGTTTAAGATTTAAAAAGGTCACTTGATAATGTACTATCATGGCCAAACTTGGCATAGGATGAAAAAAAGGCTTCTCGTTTAACTTATGGTTAAACTGAAGGTGTGCAGGCTCTGGGAGGAACATCCCTCAGCTCCCCCACAACTCCCCAAAATAAGGGCTGTGACCCGCTCCAAAGGCTGTTCCCTAAACAGTTGCAGTGTCCAGGCAAGCAGACCCCAGGAATGGCTGGCAAAGGCCTCACTGTGCAGTCCTGAGCCTTTTTCAGGAGCCTGGAAACTCAATTAATGTTTAATGTCCCTGTGTCCCCAGCTCTGGGAGCTCTGGCTAATGAAGAGATCCATCCTGGGGACTGCTGGGATAGCCAGGCTTCCACTCTGGAGCAAAGTGCTGCCTTCCTGAGCTAGGAGTGACACAAATGGCAGTGATTTGGTGTCATTTTAAATCGTGTGTGTTCTCTGAGGGCTTTATGATGGCAGAATGAAGAGCGGAAAAGGCGCTTTTTGCTCAGCGTAACAGGATATAACAGGGAAGAGCAGGAAATAATGCTCCCGGATTTAATGCGGTTCCACAAAGGTGGTATTCCAGAAATTCACACCCCATGTTCTGGCAAGTGTGTGCCTGCCTCAATTTAGGCCACCAGAGGTGCACTAAACCCAGTGTGAGGACAGAAAACCACTTCACACTGTTAAAGGAGAGGCCAGGTGGGACCCACGGCACGGGGGAGCCAGAGGGTGGGACAGGACAGTGTCTAAGAAAAGCCATGGAATGGTTTGGGTGGGAAGGAGACTTAAAGCTCATCCAGTGTCACCCCTGCCATGGGCAGGGACACTTTCCACTATCCCAGGTAGCTCCAAGCCCCAATGTCCAGCCTGGCTTCGGACATTTCCAGGGATCCAGGGGCAGCCTGTGCCAGGGCCTCTCTTGGATGAATAATATTAAAATTTTAAAGCTTATCAAAAGCAAAATCAAGAAGGATGGCACTAGGAGAAAGAAACCCAGCTGAGGCAAAAAATACATTTGTGAGAGGGAAAATTCAGTAGTACCTGAAGGCAGTTAAATATTCCGTGTCTCCCATGGGCGGATCCAGACCACCAGTAAATGCCATGTTAACATTGAAACCAACTCCTGCTCCCGTGCCAACCTGGAAAAGGGAAATGGGACTCTTAATTAGCAAATTCTGGCAACACATCTTTGCTGTTTTGATGTTCTCCCAGTCAAATTTGGATTTGGATTCAGTAGTGAGATCGATTAGTCCTTGGTCCCCGAAACGAGGGAAAATAAAGCTCCTCCACACTCAGATCTTTATGGGATCTGAGGACCAGTGGTGTTTGACTGCTGCTCACCCAAAAAAAACATCCCATCATCAACTGCACCCTCTTGATCGTTCTGCAGCAGAGTGTGCTGCATGTAATATCTTTCCGTAATTCATTTTAAGCTTGATTCAGGAGCATATTTTATATTTCACTACAGTTGCAACTGGGGGCAAAAGTGTATTTTAATCAGAGTGAGCTCCCCCTCTGCTGGAGAAAAATAGGATTCACAGAGAAGGGATTTTGGCTGCTTGTGGGACATGTGGGTGGGAGATATAAATACATCCCTCTCCACGCTTGTACTGCAAATGTCCCCATCTGCCCTGCCTGCAACTACCTGAGAGAGGGGAAAACTGAAAAATAAACCAGGGATTTCCAGCATTTTTTTTTTCAGGAAGGTCTTTGCATATTAAAAAAAAAAAATTTAACAGTGAAAATTAATGTGTTGCACAGCTGGATAAAACTGCCTGGCTTTTATTGCACATTATTTCTTGTACTGGTGCAAATATTTTTGCTAGAAAAACACGGGTGGGTGTTTATCTACCCACGGTGGCTTATTTATCCATCATTGGCTTAAATCAAACTTGTTTGGTATCCTTTCTTTTATTTGGTCTAAAATGACACATCTAAAAATTACTCTTTTTGTTAACCAGATTGCTAAAAAGCAGGAATTAAGCCTGATACAAAGGGCTGCTGTTCATTCACTACAACAGGGTGATGGAGCAGCATCACACCACATTTAAGTTTCTTTAGAGGTTAAAACGGAAACACTGATGTTTTCTCAAGCAGAAAATGTAAAATTAACAGGGGAAGAAGTTTTCAGGTGTCACCTGGACAGTCTTGGAGCACTCTAAGTATTCCATAAAATTTCCCTTTGCTAAATCACTCTGAAGGGCCATATTTCCTGCCAGCCCAGAGGTAAAGGAAGGATGTATTCATCCAGAGCTCAGCTCTCAGCTCCACTGGCCCAGCCCTCCTGCTGCAGGCTCTGAGACACCACCAGGAAAGGGAGATTTGCTCCAGCAGCATCTGTGACCAGCCCTCAAATCCCACAAATTTGGGGTGGAGGTGCAGCCTTGGTGGTGGTGAGTGATGCCTGGGCAGGGCCAGGAGAAAGAAGGGAAGGTGGAGAAGGGCCAGGAGAAGGGCCAGGAGAAGGGCCAGGAGAAGGTCCAGGAGAAGGGGAGGCGGAGAGGCTCCACGGCTGTGCCAGGAAAACTGAGTGTGGGTGGTGCAGCCATGGACAACCTGTTCCTTCTGCATCTAAGAAACAACTTCAGCCTAGAAAGGGGAAATCCTGAACACGAAACGGAGGGCTGGGACAGCTGGCAGAGGGCTCCAAGGAACAGGGTGTCCCACAAGGGCTGGAGAGCTTAATTGCAGTGACTCATTTGCTGCCGTCCCGCCAGCTCCGGCCAGGACGTGGTGCCCGCGGCTCTTGGATCACACGGACTTGGCTTGTCCTTGGATGGGAACACAAAATCCAGAGGAGCTCTGACAAGATGGCAGGAGCTCCTCTGGATTTAAACTGAGTCCCAGGACTCTGGGATCCATGTGCTCACCTCATCTGGAGCGCCGCTGCCTGGAAAGAAGTTGCCATCATCGTAGCGATGTAGTGAGATATAAAGGACGTTGGGATCGTTGTAGAAGGCCTGCTGAGTACCATTCCCATGGTGGACATCCTGCAGGGACAGGGATCACACAAGGGAGGTTAATCCTTCAGTAAAAACATGGATTAAAGGCATCAGTTCGGGATTTGGAGAGGTTTTCCTTGCTGTTGAGCTTTGTTTTCTCCAGCCAGGCTGAAGCAATTTATGGAGAATGGGAATAACCTGTTTTGCACACCTAGTTTGAGATTACACTCCTTGTTTAACACATGGGATAAACACAATGCCAAATGTCTATCAAACTGAGGACTCGTTTACCTGGATGGAAAGAACTGGATTCACACCAATCTTGGGGGATGGAGATACTGGGATATTTGTTGCCCCACATCTGCATCTTTAGTCAGTCTGCGGGGTGAGCACTGATACAAATAAAGCTCTGTTGGATCCAGGTTAAACAACAGAACCCCTGAGAGCTCCCCTACTGAGCTGCTGTGTGGTGCACAAACACAGCCTGTGGCAGGACAAGTATTTCGAATGCCCCTCCCTGACATGAAAAGCAGGTGGGAAGTGAGGGAAAAAGCATCCATCCAGTAAGTCCAAAAGACAAATAAATGCATTTTAACTTGTGGGTTTAACCAATGAGTGATTTGTGGTAACAGAACGAAAACTTGGCTGATACCCAGTCACTCTAATGCCTTCCCAGCCACATAAGATCTATTAAAAAATAAAAATCTATACATTGCCACAGCAGAATTCCAAGGAAACCCTTTACTTTTATTTGAAAATTCTGGTCTCTTTAAGAATTTTTTCCCTGATTAGAACACTTTTATTCAATCAAAACCCCAAATTTTGGCTCGCAGACAAGAAGCAAAAAGTTTTTCACTGACTTACAGAGCTTGCTCTTGCAAGAAACCCACCCAGAATAATTTCCACCCACTCTCCCAAAGGGAAAGAAGGGGCATTTACTCACCCAGTCCACGATGAGGATTTTGCTCACATTGAGCCTTTGCTGGAGCAGCTTGGCTGCAATTGCCACGGAGTTAAAATAGCAGAAACCCCTGGAGAGAGGAGACAAGAGGAAAAGCAAGGTGTTAATTACAGCTTTCCATGGTCCTGGTGCATCCATCACCTAGACAGAACACAGGAGGATGGAGTTCCTTCTGCTCTCACTCTTCTTTCCTCCCTGGCAACATGGAAAGGCTTGTGTTGGGAGGGACCTTGAAGTTCATCTCGTTCCATGGGCAGGGACACCTTCCACTAGATCCATTTCCCATTGGAAGTGCTGAATTCCAGCAGCAGGCTCTAGGGAAACAGGGAATGTCCCACGCTTGCCCAAACTCACTGCTGATCCTTGCTAGAAAACATCCCCCTGAAAGCACTAAGCAGGATCTTACCCTGCTCCAGAGAATCTGGGGAGCTTTGAACACCACACATCTCATCTAGCAATAAAATTAAATTCCACAGTGATAACCTAACAGAATTCCTTTGGAATTTCCAGCTGTGGATCCCCCACCAAAGGAACCCTGGATGAAGTCAATGAACTCCATACTCACATGGGTGTGCTCTCCTCCGCATGGTGACCCGGGGGCCTGACAACAGCAAATCCATTCTGCACACAAAAAACAAGGAAAGGAAAAGGTCAGAGGGACAAGGATGGATGCAGGGGTTGCAGCCAGAAGCCTTAATCCTGCTTGGGAACACTGGAGTTGCTCTTGATGGATTCCTCACAAGGTCATAGCAGTGGACGATGCTTTCCCTCGTTGTGGAGGGGAAAAGGTCCTGGAGCTGCTGCATGGCAGAGCCCTGAGCAGAGCCCTGCACAGAGCACAGCTGAGGGCTGTTTTCATACCTTCAGTTCTCCTGTGGCCACTTTGAACACCAGCTCGATGACACAGCCCACGGCCAGGCGAGCAGCGCCGGATGAGTGCACCTCGTTCCAAATGGTGTCACTGTCGACCTGATGGGGACACACAGGAACCAAGTTAGGAGCAGGGAGGCCAGCCAGGAATCAAGAGATCCCTATCTTATAAAGACATTACTCACACAGGGTGATAGGACAAGGGGAATGGATTTGAACTGAAAGGGAGGAGGTTTCTTTCAGATATTGGGAAGAAATTGTTCCCTGTGAGGGCAGTGAGGCCCTGGCACAGGGTGCCCAGAGAAACTGTGGCTGCTCCTGCATCCCTGGAAGTGTCCAGTGCCAGGCTGGAGCAACCTGGGTTAGTGGAAGGTGTCCCTGCCCATGGCAGGGGATGGACTGAAATGGTCTTTAAGGTCCTTTCCAACCCAAACCATTTTGTGATTCTGTGACTCTGTGACCATGGAATCAGCATTTCTCTTTAATTGCAGCTGATCCAAGATGAAATAAAAAGGTTTATGAAATAATTCAATGATTCTTTAAAATAAAAAAATCCACAATAAAGAGGGATGTTTAGTGTTGGGCATTTAAAAGATGACTGCCCAGGAGTGAATGCAGCTTCCCTGGGGAACCACGAGCTCACTCACCCTAACAACAGGCCTTCAGCATCCCATGCTGACTGCACAGATTTGCTTCAACACCAAATATTCAACAGAACCACCATATTTCCCCCCTGAAAATGTGGAAACAGGCAAGGCAAGGCACGCTGCAGGCATGCCCATGTTGCTGCTACTCCAGATCGTGTCACGGGACAAACGGGACATTCCTCACCGGGAAGGATCACCAGCTGTTTTTCACATATTACTCTGCCCTGAGTGTATTTATGGAAACAACGGCAAAAGGCAGAGGTGGGAAGAAAGAGATCATTTGTTGTGCCTGTCTCACTGAGCAGTGAGGAGACACAAGTGGCCCCACAGAGGACTGATCCACTTCCTTCCCAGCCGTGCTGAAGCCGTAATTGGAAGTGATTCCAGCTCTGTGATCATGGATCATTTCTGGTAGCATCCCACCCCAAGCATGCTTTGGAAGCCACAATAAACCAGGAAAGCTCTTTGAAACACCAAAAAGCCTCTGGGGAATGCCACTGCATTGTGGGAGAGCCCTGCAGTGACTATTTGTGGCCTCAGGGCTCCTCTGGACCCCTTTAAGTTTGGGCAGTAACATGGGAACAAGCAGCAGGATGGAGTTTGAGTTACACACGACAGCTCCAGGAATCCTGGAGCAGGACTGCACTCATGCAGAAGATGGGACTGACTCGACCAGGTCTCTCCAAAAGCCCCTAAAAAGGTGGGAAGAAGCCCAAGCTGCTCCTTCTCCCCACTGACCAGTGCACTGGTGCTCCATGAAGGTCCACCTTTGGCCTCCTGTCACTGGATCTGACCAGCCACAAGTGTATCTACCCCATCTCTAGGCATATCTAACCCATCTTTGAGCAAACCTAACCCATTTTTCTTGGTCTTTGGAAGAAAATACCTCAGGACACCAGCAGGGAAGAGCTTCCCTTCCTGCCTGGACACAGCGAGTTCAGGGCCCTCTTCATTCCTTGTGAGGCACCAGAGGAATGGAAATACAAAATACCCAAATTCACATGTCCTAAGGGGCCAACAGACAAAAACAGATGGCCAGTTTTTCCCATAAAACAGACAGGAGTCTTCAGTGCCAGAGCCAAGCACTGCCACGTTCAGGCCCCAGCAGAAAACAGGCTTCTGACAGGAGCATTCCAGGAAGAATGTCCAAAATGAAACCCAGAGTTTTTCCTTCCTCATAATAAAAATTACCTTACAATTATTTCCTTCCTTTAAGGAAAACTCGAGGTTTTTTTATTAATATCCACAATGAGGTTCCTACTCACATTGTAAATTCCTCCTACTCACACTGTAAACTTTCCTGTCCACTAATGTGCAGCTATCTCAGAATTAAATTAGCACTTTATGAAAGATTTCATTATTCTGCTATTTAATTTAGCTGAAAAACTACACAGGTAAGAAATCAAGCACCAGGACAGACAGACACAGGTTGTACCAGAGCTCCAGACCCTGCAAAGTGAAAGAGTTCTGTTCTTCCCTCACAGAGGAAGACACCCCACCGTGTGTCCTCCTGCTCTCAATTAAATAATCCTCACATTCTGTTCCTCTGACTCCCTAATTAGTTCCTCCTCATTTCCATTCCACAGAAGTCCTTTCCAGGCTCTCTGCTTTGTAAGAACTTACTTTGCTTGCACAGTTAAAATTGTTGATATGCTCTAATCAAAGCCCTTGCACCCAAAAATAGAATCACCTACTCTGGAGAAGATCAACAACAAACACCTCTGGAGTTTTTAGAACACGTGCAGAAAAATGACGCAGATCTTCAGGTTTTTTTAGAATGTGCACAGCAAAACACTACACAGGAAAAAAACCAAATTTATCAGCTATCCTAAAATCAAGCCTTTGAGTGTTTTGAAGAATCCGGATGCAAGTGTGCTGGGATGATCTTGCAGATTAATCTTAAACTCCTTTCTCCCAAAACCTTCTTCTAATTATCCTGGATTAGGGAAGGCAGCGGTGCGTGGAAGTCAAGCATTGAAAAACGGGTGTGAGCTGCAGAGGAGCGAAGCTGAGCAAAATTCCCAAGTGATCAGCAGAAATAAATGAGTGATGTTTCACTCAGAGCTCACATCTGTTGATGCTTTCTTTCTTCCTCTCCTGCTAGGACCAGAAGGCTGCAGAAGGGAGGCAGCTTGTCAGCCATGGGAAGGCTTTTTGGGATAAACCAACATGGAAAAACAAGGAAAAAGAGTTTCCAAGCACCTGGGAATAAATTTACCCTTTTTCTCCTTGATTTCAAGTTACCAAGACTGAGTTTCTAATCTAAAGAGAGAGTTTGAAAGCTGTTATGAGATGAAGGGATTTGCTCTGAACTGTTTTCCTGCTGCTTCACTCCAAGAGCTCCAGGAGCATTTGGACAATGCTTTCAGGGATGCACAGGGTGGGATTGTTGGGGTGTCTGTGCAGGGCCAGGGGTTGGATCAATGATCCCTGTGGGTGCTTTCACTTCTGAATATTCCATGATTCACTCTCTTGCCTGTTCTTCATTTCACTCATTGTTGAGGAGAACTCATAGCTGCCCAAGCTCCATCCTCTATTCAGAGGCAAAACAGCTCTCCAGGAGCTTCTCCCCCCCAAAACTGCCCTGCACCCCCCTCCAGGCCCATCCTTCCTTTTCATCTACACAACATCCCCAAAGGAAGAGAGCCACACTTGATTGCTTGCAGGAAAAGAGCCTGGTTTCAAAGCTTTCCAGCCCATAATTTCACACAACACCCTCAGCTCCTGAATTCCAATCATCAGCCATCGTTCCGCTTTATCCTGCTCCAGTATAAATCCAAAGGAGGACCTGTCCCACATTATTCTACTGATTTTTTTTTCCTTTCCTTTTGACTTTATGACATCATGTTTGCCCTCTGAAAAATATCTGGCAAACAATGGGGAATGGCTTCCCACTGAGAAAGGGTAGGGTGAGGTGGGATATTGGGAAGGAACTCTTCCCTGTGAGGGTGGGGAGGCCCTGGCACAGGTTTTGCTGATAGGATTGCTAAAACACTGCACCAGAGTCAGCAAATATTCAATATTAAGGGTCTGTGGAGACAACCAAGAAGCAAGCACCATCTTTATTGGGAGCATATCAGGAATACCAGTGCTGAGGCGTTTCCTGCCCTGATTTGGGATTTAATGCAAGACTTCTGGGCCCGTGCTGGGCTCAGACACTGTCTCTACTTGTTACCATTCAGTCTTCATTTGCAAATGATAATTTTTTTTTTTGCTTTGAATGGCATGCCTGACTGCAGGGCAGAGTAAATCCAAACCTTTTAAGCTCTGGCCAAAAATTTGCCATGAATTAGGCGACTGCAGCATATTTACAATACAAAATAAAATATCTCCACGAGTGGCGGTACGAATAAACGACGATTATTCTCTTTTTTTTTTTTTCTTCTGACGGGATAATTTTCAAAGCAGCGATTTTGCAAAGACTCAGGAAGAAAACAATTTTGTTTCATTTCCATAACAGAATCCAGACCTTGAAAATTCAACCTCATGAGCTACAATTATGCAGCAGAACTACCACTGTGAATTTTCAAACACAATGCCTTTTATTGTCTCTTCTCATTCTTTTCCCCCTTCCTGTTCTCCACGATTTTCTGTCCTGTCACCCTCCACAGAAACTCTGGAGAAGAAAGTCTGACTTGAAAGGGAAACTTTTAAGCTTTCAGGCTTCAAAGGAAAACAAGAAAACCTTCAAAACAAGGTATTTGGGACTTGGGGTTTTTTTGGCTTTATGGGAACAAACATCAGCAAAAAGCCTGATTATATGGAAATTTGACAGCTGAAAAGTAACACTCAGCTTTTCCATGAGGGATGGAGGGGTATTTCAGTCCCCTCCTGGAGAATCCACGTGGATTATCCTGGAGCTGGAGAATAAAAGATGCCAAACGCTGTTTCATCCCAGGGCAGAGATACAGCAAACTTGCTATTCAGAGGAAAATGTACATTCCCAAATATTGTCCTATTTCATGGCCACGTTTCCCACCTGCTGTGGGAGGCAGGCAGCTCTGGAGCCCCGAGACTGAGGACGGAACAGCTCCACAGCATGAGAAAGTCCTGCTTTCCACGGAGGAAAAAAAACCACTTTGGGATGGAAGGGCTGCTTCCAAACACAGCAATCCCTTCACCATTAAACATCCCTGCCTGGGAAATGAGGTTTTCCTCCTAAACATGCCTCTGAGTGTCCCAGACACTCGGGCTCTCTGGAGCAGCTCCGAGATCCTCACGCTGCTTTTGAAGAAAGGCACGTGAGGCCGAGGCAGCCCGCGCCCCAGGCAGCCCCTGCTCACAGGCAGCATCTGGCTGCAATTACCCGCCCCATGGAATGCAAAGCAGCAATTTTTGGTACTGAGGGGACCGGGAGAGAACAAACAGCACATTATTTACACATTAAAGGGAGTTACTCACCCCGACACCACCGCAAGGCAGCCTGACAAACATCGACGTTAGGGAACCTGTGGGGGGACAAGAAATGCACTCCATGAGTCAAAAAGTCAGAGGTCACCAGATTCTGGGGCCAATTTTGTGGCAATTCTGCAATCTTTCTGAGCACAGAAACACAGACCGGGGGTTTTCCTCCCATTTTCAGCCAGCCCTGTTAAAACACACACACACACACACACACACACAAAATGTGCACACTTGGACTCCTGCAAAAGCTGTCTATAAATCGTTCATTTTCAGGCAAGGTTTGGGTGCTGTCTGATGTTTTGAGACTATACACGAGGAAGATGCCACCAACAATCACTCAGCATGTCTTCTCAGATGAGCACTTTAAGCCCTTCCCACTGAGGGAGGACAGGAAATCACAATAACACCCCAATTATCTCTCATCTGCAGTTAGTAGATGACTTTGGAGAGCATGAGCTTCATAAAAGAGAAAGACAGAAAAATAAACCAGTGGCAAAAAAAAGAAAAAACGTGTTTTGACTGAAATAGCAAAACCAACAAGGAGAATCTGAGAAAAATTGAAAAAACCATCTGAAGGGCTAATTTTGGATCTGTAGGAAATGAAACATAGCTTTCTGGGCTCGTATGTGAGCAAATTATCCTCCATTCAAAATTCAGTGGGGCTCTGAGCAACCTGGTCTGGTGGAAGGTGTTCCTGCCCACGGCAGGGGGTGGAATGGGATGGGCTTCAAGACCTATTCCCACCAAAACCATTTGGGATTCTGTTACTGAAAGAGGAGTTCATGCATCTGGACTCAGCTCAAAGTGAGATGCCCTCTTTGATTAGATCCACATGGGAATTCTTAGATCATCCTGCCTCGGACCTTCTGTCACATCTCTCACTGCTAATCCATCCATTGTTTCCATATTTATCTTCTTGACAACAATTTATGATTGCTCCCCACAAATTAAAAGCAGCCTTATTTGCCTAAGTTTCAACTTGCCCAACGGGTTCCAAGTATTTCCACTGTCCAGGGAGAGATGGGTTTGTATTTTTTAGTCTTGACAGGACAAGGGGAATGGCTTTAAACTAAAAGAGGGCAGGGATGGATGGGATATTGGGAAGGAATTGCTCCCTGTGAGGGTGGGCAGGCCCTGGCACAGGGTGTCCAGAGAAGCTGTGGCTGCCCCTGGATCCCTGGAAGTGTCCAAGGCCAGGCTGGACAGGGCTTAGAGCAGCCCTGGGACAGTGGAAGGTGTCTCTGCCTGTGGCAGGGGGTGGGATGAGATGAGCTTTAAGCTCCCTTCCCACCCAAACCGTTCTGGGATTCCATGAAGGCACGTCCCCCTTTTTATTTGCAGAAGCTTAACAAGAAACATCCTGTGTCCTGAAAAGCCTTTTCCCTTTCAGGCTGAGGTTTCTCAGGCTTGTTTCTTCCTCACAGAGGTATCAAAGGCCAAGAGTTTACAGGGAGTCGTTAGACACCTGCCAAGACACTCAGCCCTAACAAATTCCCATTTGCATCCCTAAACCTCACACAAAGCTTTGCCCTCAGCTTTCAAACCTGCCCTAAACCCACCCTCTAATATGTTTCAAAGAACCCCACTAAGCTGGTTTGTAAATTCAAAAGCCTTTTAAACCCCCAATGGGAGAGGACAGCTAAAGGAGGGGTTTTTTACACACGTGCTCCCCTCTCCACATGGAGCTTTTCCCTGATACCCTCGCTCAGGTCCTGCCCTGTGGAAGCCATCAGGAAAGAAGGGGGTCATGTGGGTTGGCAGCCAGTGCCACTGCCAGCATCTCCAGGCTGAAATGGTGCTAAGTGGGCTGAGGAAACCAGATCTAAGCACAGTTAAGAGCTACTGGACATCCCCTCCTACTGGAGATCCTTGGGGACCTGATCTCCCGCAGCTCCAGGGCTTTTCTGCAAGCTGTACCCAAACAGGGAATGTCCTGTACTGGAAAGCCCTTAGAATTTCTCATCTCTATAGGATTAAAATTGACCTCTGCAAACACTTTAAAATGAGCAATGAAAACCACGGTGGGCAAAGAACTACAGGAGCAGAGGCAGAGCAAGCGTTGCTTCCCCCGCAAGTTCCCTGCAGAAACCATCAGGAATGGTTCAGCAGTTTGGGTGTCCCCCCAAAAATGCTATCCAAATAAACTCTATCTCCAAAGGCATCTGTGCAACTGTTGAGACAGATCGTGCCCAGAGCCAAGGAGGGAGTGGAAAAGTATCCCAAGAGAATCTTCTCAGATATCCCAGGGAAGATTTACCAAAGTTCTTTTGGGCTGTGGGTTTTCCACTCCCGACCGTAAGACACAAATTCCTGAAAGTTTACATCCTAATGGAGCTATCATTCAGCTGGAGGTGTCTACTTTTGGGTTCTCTGGCTTTAAAGAGGTGGGAAGTGAGCTATAAATACCGTGCTAATAGCATGTTTAACTACTGGCTACTGCTTCCCTCTCTGGGAGGTCACGGACACATGGAGCAAAATCTTTCAGCTCCTTGCTGTGACCACTGCATCACGAAGGTCATGGAGATAAACCTCCTTTTACATTATCCAAAATCAGGCTAATCCCAAAATATACTTTCTCAATGTCTAGGTTCCAGAACTGTCTTTTTTTTTTTTCCCCCCTTTTTCAGATCCCCATGTGAGAACTTCCCAAATTGCCTCTCCAGCCTACTGCTGCAAAAAGGCAGGAAGTTAAGGGAGGTGATGATGACCCCATGGAGGTACTAAAATCCACGTTGTTTGGTTGTTTTGGCGGGTTGGTTATCAGAACATCCATCCCTTAGAATTTCTGCTGGGAAAATATAAGGTTTTTTTATATTTTTGTCTGTATTTTACAATATACACTGCCCTGTTTCAGGAAGATTTGGTCTCCAGTGAAAGGGATAAACTATCCCACTCCACATTAAACAAATGCAGAGATGCCCCTGGATCTCTCTTGCTGACTATCCAAACCTGTCAGAGGCCTGTGCAGCTAGTTGGGGGCTGCAGATCCAAATCCTTGGGTGTTCCAGTTCCTTCCCTAGCCATGGATAACTATCTAACACACAGAGTGCCCAAGGATGAAACAAACTGCCTGAACTATCTTTCCTCCTCAGGAAAACATCAGAATCTTTAGGTTCTGAAGACATCAAAGAAAGGAGGTTTAAGCTCTCTAGGGTTTAGGGGTCTGCCTGAAGAGAGGGAGATGGATCTGGTGCATGGAGCTGGGAACAGTCCTCTTGGAGATGCATGGAGCTAAGGATGAAGGGAGCCCCAGCACCTCACCCAGGGGTCAGGAAGGGGGATTTCCCCCAGGGAATGGTACCTAGAAGCTTCTTGCTGTCCAGTTTCTGCCTGTTCAGAGGGTTTGTGCCATAGAGCAGCGTGTGGGCTTCCGAGTGAACCGTCTGCAGCTCCTCCAGTGTTGCCTTTCTGCCACGGATGCACTGAAAGGGGAAGGAAAAGGGTGGTGAAATCACTGGTGAACTGCTTGATTCTCTTTTCTGTTTCCTTAGCAAGCCATCAAGACAGACTAAAATGGGTCCTGAGGTGGAAAAATTCAGGTTTTGGATTAATCCCTTAGTTGCAACATTTATTTGCTCAACATAGAAAGTCATCTTCAGATCCATTCAAGATAAAGAAGGAAATTTTAAGACAGGTGGCAGGAGTTGGTGGGGATGAAGGAAAGGTGACCAGAGAGATAAGGGAGTGCATCCTGAAATGGCAGGGCAGAGCTTGAAGAAAGCCAGCAGGGAATTAAGGCAGAAATTTACTATTTTTGGAAAAAAAAAAAGAGTCTGGTGAGGCTGAAAGTCACCCAGTGGTCAGGAGGGAAACACAGCTGGAAAGCAGGTGAAGATCAACAACAGGTCCTGTCATGAGAGCAACCAAAAGTACTGAGGTAAGCATGGAAATTAAGGAAAATAAATCTTCTTTAAGGAAATCAATAGGAAATTAAGGACAATAATATTGCCTGGGATCTTACAGTCACAAACATACACATTAGAGAACATCTGTAACACCCATTGAGGAGGCCAGGCAATTAGCAATGAGGTTTATTTGGTCCCAAATAATCCCAAAATTCAATTAAATGGGTATCCACAGACAGAGACAGGTTTGAAAGGGATAAAGGAGGGCAGGACAGGGAAATTTAGGCAATGGCAATGCTGCCACCACGTGGATGTCTCATCTGATGGCTCGGAAGCATTCCCAGCCCAATCCTGACATTGCTGCAATATTTATGCTCTGGGATTCAGCCCCATCAGGTGCTCAAAGAGTTGATGAACACACACTTATACCCCCATTTATCACCACTGCTGTTAGTTGTAACTAATAACCACTTGTTAATTTTTATTATTAACCTTCATTCTTTCTGCTTAATATCTAAGCTTTTCTCTCCATTTGCTTGCTCTTAAAATATATCAAATAAATCTAATTTAACCTCTTGTGATGGAATGGTGCTCAGTGCCTTCTTTCTACCCCCACTCCTTTTACAGCACAGCTTGACCATTATTAAAGAGTACAAAAAAAGTTATTAAACCACAGAAAAGCTGTTGCTTTTGCTGGAATAATTGGGAGGAATAACGAATGAGAGGGTTACATCATATCTTGCTCTTTTCTTTGGCACAATAATATTATAGTAATAATAATAATAGTGTAATAGTATTAATAGTACTAATAAGAACAGTAATGTGGCCTTTTCTGGTGTTTCCCTTACCTCACACTTGCCCCGCAGCCCCGTCTCCTGGAGCCTGGACCAGATGCTCTGGATCCTGCCCGCGTGCTCAGGGTGGCTGTTGGTGTTTCCACAGGTGCACTGGTGCTTCAGCATTAAGGTGTCATACACAAGGCCTGTGGCACAGGGGACAAAATTGCTCTCGGGTTAAAAAAAACCACCAAAAAATTGCCAGTTATAGGGAGGAAAAAAGCATATTTTGCACTACGGAGTCAACAATTCCAGGCCAAAACTGCTTTCAACTGGGAACCACAGAGAACTGAAAACCCAAACCTGCATCCACCCCTTCCCATGGAAATCCTCAAGGGATATGAGAAGGAAATCAGTACCAAGATGTGAAATTAAATGCCAGGGGGAGGTGACACCTGTGTGAGCGCACAGGAATGGGATCTGGGGCTTTTTGCCCTGGCTGCCAAAACGCCTCCAGGGCTTGGGATCAAAACCCAGAAGGACCAAGTCGTTCCTGGCACTGTCTTTCACAAAGCAGCTCGTGCTGAAATCCTTGTGGTTATTTGCTAATTACGGCCATTAGCGCCCACCTGGGCATCGTTATTGGGCACCGAAGGAAGGTGTTCGGCTGGGCAGCTAAATCCCTCTGCATTCCCAGGGATTTACGGCATAACAGCAGCGCAGGAGGCTTTGATTCATGCTATAGAGTTGCCTGGGTACGATTTTGGAAGGGAAGTTTGGGATTCCATAGCCAATATTCCAACTGGAGGAAAACAGCAGGTCCTCCCCAGTGACAGAAGACCTTTCATCATTTCTCTCGAGCAAAAGACGTGAAGTCAAATGTTTAAATCCATCTTTCCTTCAGCCAGAAGCTCCAGAAAACAGAATAAAAGTGGTTGGTTTGGGTTTTTTTCTCCAAGAAGATGGTTTCTTGCAGGAAATATCGGTATGAAAGTCAGTCCAAGGGCTGAAGCCCCTCTGCTGGGAGGGCTGAGGGTGCTCACCTGCAGAAGAGAAGGCTCCAGGGAGAGCTCAGAGCCCCTTCCAGGGCCTAAAGGGGCTCCAGGAGAGCTGGAGAGGGACTGGGGACAAGGGATGGAGGGACAGGACACAGGGAATGGCTTCCCACTGCCAGAGGGCAGAGATGGATGGGATATTGGGAAGGAATTGTTCCCTGTGAGGGTGCTGAGGCCCTGGCACAGGGTGCCCAGAGAAGCTGTGGCTGCCCCTGGATCCCTGGAAGTGTCCAAGGCCAGGCTGGAGCACTCTGGGCTAAGTGGAATGTGTCCCTGCTCACGGCAGAGACTTAAAACCGGGTAACCTTTCAGGTCCTTTCCACCCCAAGGTTTTCCATGATTTCTGTGGAATGCAAAGGTCTTGAGAATCCAAAGCCTCAGAAGGCAGCAGTGGCGGAGCCGGTCCCAGCCCCCAATGTCCAAGGATGTGCACCCCACCCAGACAGCATTCCAGGGAAATCCCAGGAGAGCACACATGTGCTGTGGAGGGCACAGATGGATCCGTGTTCCCAGCTCAAGCATGGACACACAGCACAGTCTGGGAGCTCCAAGGGTGGTGAGGACCTGGCTGTCCCATCCCTGGAAGTGTCCAAGGTCAGGCTGGACAGGGCTTGGAGCAGCCTGGGATACTGTGAAGTGTCCCTGCCCATGGAACTGGATCATCTTCGAGGTCCCTCCCAACCCAAACCACTCACGGAATCTATCCCAGCCCAAACCTGGTGTTTACAGAACTTGGTTCATCCATAGTTTCTCCTTTCCCGAGGGCTCACCGATAACAGCAGTGCCTCAGTGAAGTTCTGTGCTGCAATCACTCATCATTTCTCTTTCCTAGAAACCAGCCCAGTTGGAAAGGGAGCACAGTTCCTTCCTGTGGCTGGGGACACTCAGCTGCAGACACACACACACACACACACACACACACTCCACAAAGGGAAGCTCAGCAATTTAAGCTCAAAATACAAAACTGCACTGGCTGTTACAAGTTAATTGAAGTGGTGCTGGAAGCAAGACTCTTTTCAGACATAAGAACAATAATTTTTAAAGGTCAGCACTAAAACAAAACCAACTGGCTTTTCTTGGCAGAACAAACATATGATCTGAGGTTCAGATAATTATATTGCTCTGCACAGGAGAGAATAAATGCCTTCATCAGAAAGGGAAAACCCTTTAATGCAGAACATCAGAATAATTTGTGGACCCATTTTTGCAGGAGATCAGAGACTGGATAATTGGAGCTATGCAAATTAATGGCCTAACCTGAGGATCCTTATTCAAGTGTGTAGAACAGGGCAGGCACGAGTATTCATTAAAGTCACAGGGGCTGCTCAAGCTAGAGAGGGCAAATTCAAGGACCGGCTTTCTGGGAGGAAGGAAAATTAAATGTCATGCTTTGGGACATCAAACTGATTGCTGGAAGGATCCAGGAAGGGCACGGCTTTCACTTTGATGTGGAGTAATGGACATCATGTTTGAGAGCTGCAGTATGCAGCTCTTTGTCCCAGACCTTTGAAGTCTCAGGTGCTGGTCACCGAGAGAGACAGGAAAATAAAATATACATCAACCCCAGAACTTTCAGCTGTCTGGAGCTAACTCAGTCCAGGGAGAGCATCAGCTTTCTGTATTATTTCTATATAATATAGCAAACATGAAAAAGAGGAACAATTCCTTTGTCTGTTGGACAATGACCTCTTAAGGGCCACGTTCACATCCAGAGTGATCACAGTTGGCTTAATTAGGGCCATTCAATGAAGTTTGCTTCTTGCAGCCCTCTCACCAAACCATCACACCAATTCCAATCCTCATTCTTCTGCCTTAGGATCAGTCTCCAAAGCAATCACTTATGCAGCCAGATGGATTTTCCTTGAGAAAAAGAAGCCTGATGCACTTCAGCACTACTTGCTTTTGAAAAACACCCAAGACTTTAATTTCCTGCCTTCCAAAGAATAGCTCAATCCCAGTGATTAAGCTTTAGTATCCACCTCCAGAAACACAATCTCCAACACACCACCGTGGACAACTCCAACAAAACATGAGGCAATTTAACTCACACACATGCTCAGCAGCTGAAATGCCCTTCCTCCCCTTTCTCCTGTCTCCATGCCCATGGCAGTGGGCTTTTTTTCGCTGCTTCTCCTATGCAGACAGTGTAGGTTAATTAAGCCAGACCTAGGACTACTTTTAGGACTAGTACAGAGGTCTTACCTTTATGCTTTGCACCTTAATTAGTGCCAGTGAATGCCTGATTTTATCGTGTTTTTCCTTCTCTATTCACCCAGCATAAATGCAGAGATGGAAGGGAAAAGAAAAGTCAAGCGCTTGGAATCTTAACCTGGATAAATGCTGTGAAAATGGTATTTTACAGGTGAACTACCTGAAGCATTCTGCACCTCATAACTCTGTGCAGTGCTGGATAAAAGCAGTGTGATATTTTAAGCCACTTTTTTAGTTTTTCAAACCCTGCCTCCGAGGAAAATAAATTCTGATACTGGAACAGCATGGTTTCCAAGCAGCACAGCTCCCAAATCTGCACTCTTACTGCTGCCTGCAATTTTGAATGAAATTCACAGGCACAAATCTGAGTCAAACATAGATCCTCTGGTAGGAAATGTTATTTATTGTATGTTCAGAGTCTCGTATGTGATTGATTAGGCAGCTTCAATACCGTCAGAGGAGGAGGAGGAGGGAAGAAAGAGAAGGAATTAATAATCCCTTCAAGCAGGGCCAGGCTTCCTTGTTTTTAAAGCTCCAAGGTTTGGGGTTAAGTGTATTAGAAGCTCAAGTTTCATCTGCTCTGACTCTGAGCCAGGGGACTTTTCCTTGCACCCTTCGCAAAAGCCAAAATCTTTAAATCTGGCCAGAACTGACTGCATTAGAAACGCAGTTCTGCTGAAATTCTGATGGTTAAACGTTAACAACAAATAGGGACTTCAAAGGGCTGATTTGCAAAACTTGAGCCATTCCCTGGGTTTTTCCAGAACCGACAGCACATGCTTCTCACCCTGCCTGCAGCCAGGAGCTGAGGAACACTGAACATGCCACTATTACTACACCACCAGGGCCTGAAAATAAACCCGATTCACAGCACTGAGCTGAGTGATGCAGGAAGTATAGGTTAAAAACAGAATAAAAGCAGAAGTGAAAGGGAAGTAACATCATGAGTCGCTCTTATTTGGGCGTTGCGGATTCCCCCCACCCCCCTTTTCCTTTTCCCAGGGAACACATCATGTTGCAAACTGTTCATTCACAAAGTAAGAGCCTGACATTTGGGGAAGAAGGCGGACTTCGAAATCAGTCCTCATCACCCAGCACAGGGCTTGAGGAGTTGCACAGAAAATCAACTTTCAGCTGTTGCTAAGGGCACTGAAGAGGCAGAAAGGATTCTGGAGGAGAAAAGTTGGCTGTCAGGACACAGGAAGAACAATTCAGTTCTTTGCTTTTAATCTTGGTGGGGAGATCACAGAATCCCAGGCTGGTTTAGGCTGGGAGGGACCTTAAAGCCCATCTTGTTCCACCCCTGCCATGGGCAGGGACACCTTCCACTATCCCAAGCTGCTCCATCCTGGCTGTGAACACTTCCAAGGGATGGGGATCAACACCCATTTTGTACTTGTGCTTTCCACCAGAAAAACGCAGGATTGCACTCATCATTCTCCTTCAAATGTAAGCAAATACCCTTTGGTCTCTTTGTCTCCTCAAGACAAGTTGAAATCACCAGCTCACCTCGTTTTTCCTAACCTGCAAGCACAGACTCCTGTGCGACAGGAGGAGGGGAGGCTGGCAGGGAGCCCGGAGTGGATAACTGATGGCATGAGATTATGGAGGGACTGGAGGAGGTGGAGGAAACAGAGCCAGCATTGCATTTGGCACTCTGTGCTTCAGGAGCACTGGCTCTCCCTGCCTTGCCTCTAAATCAGCTCTGTCACAGCCTAGGACTCACTGTGTCTGCCTGGAGACACAAAATTCCAGGGCTGTGCTGCTGCTGGTGTGTGCAGGGTATTTTTGCTCTGCGGAAGGGACAAGCAGGACAACAGGGATGACTCAGTCTGCTCCTTGAGGAAGGCAGGATGTTATGGAGTACCCAAATGGGGATGAGATGCAGAGCCCACGCTTACGGATTTGCAGGGACAGGGAAGAAAATCATAGAATCATCACCATGGAATGGTTTGGGTTGGAAAAGACCTTAAAGCACACCTCGTGGGTAGGGCAGGGACACCTTCCACTATCCCAGGGTGCTCCAAGCTCTGTCCAACCTGGCCTTGGACACTTCCAGGGATGGGGCTGCCACAGCTGTTCTGGGCAACCTTATCACCCTCACAGGGAAGGATTTCCTTCTAATATCCCATCTAAGCCTACTCCCAGCCTAAAGCTATTCCCTCTTTTCCATGCCCTCGCAGAACAGCTCAGCGTAAAACAAACCAGTCACCAGAGCCCCCCCCACAGCCCAGAGCCCCCGAAAAGCTCACCTGTTGTGAACCTTGGCTTAGTGGGTGGTTCCTGCACAGACATGGGGAAGGTGGCTGAGGCAGGGGAGGACTGTGCCCGGGACAGGGGCCGGTGTCCCCCGAAGGACACGGGCATGCCAGCCGCCTCCAGCGACGCCTGGTAGTTCCTCAGCTGGTGAATCCGCTGCTGCTCCAGGAGCAGGGCTTGCTGTGGGCAAGAGAAGCAGGCAGTTGCTGAAAGGGCCTTCCCAAAAGGGTTTTTGAAGGGTCTCAGGCTTGGACTCCTTTCCCTCACACGCAGCAAAGTAAGATGTGACATTTCTAGGGCCAAGTCAGACAGGCACAACACACAGAGCCCCAGCCCTAAGCCTGGTGCACACTGACAGGGTCACTGGCAGGGGCAGCTCCAGCCTCCCCCACAACTGCCTCATCTTCCTCCTCCTGTGCTCCCACCCCACTTCATTTAACAGTGAAACGTCTAGGCCATAGAACAAGTCCCACTCAACTGGATCCCAGGCTGGAGAGGGAGCTCATAACTGAGCTGGTTCTCTGTGCAGCCACACTGTCAGCTGGACAGGCTCCTGGTCAGAAGGGATGGCTGTTCCATCCAATTCCCTCCTGCTTTGAGGCGAAACAGTTGCAAAGGAGATACTATTTTAAAGACTCCTGAGCTGTGATCATGGATTCAGGATTAAGGTGGAGAGGCTTCACTTTCAGAGGAGTGGTATCACTGATAATGGTCCATCATCAGCAACACAGAATTAGAGAATCCCAGGATGGCTTGGGCATTAAAGCTCATCCCTGCCATGGGCAGGGACACCTTGCCCTATCCAAGGTTGCTCCAAGCCCCATCCAACATGGCCTTGGACACTTCCAGGGATGAGGTGGCCACAGCTTTCCTGGGCAAATAGAGCTCCTGAGGAACATCCTAATGACATTCCTGGAGGACATGGATCAGCTCCATTATACTGTGCTCCCTTGTTATTGGATTTATCACCTGCAATCCACAAGCCTCGGGTGTTTTCCCTCAAAAGTGAGCCTGGCTGGAGGCTCTAGGATCTCTAATTCCGAAGCAGGAACATTCTCCACTTGTCCCCTGTTCCCTCATGTGTGGTCTTTCTCTGGAGAAATTAGCTTTAAATCATTAGACCAAAATACAGTCTCCTGCTGGTGGCTAGTGCTCAGAAATGTTAGGATACACTTTATCTTCCCAAAGAAACAGCCATGGAAGTGTCTCAGTGGCTGAGTAAACACAGTGACCGTGTTTTGTGCAGGTGATCCAGACTCTCCTCCCTGGGGTTTGTCAGCTGGCAGTGACTCCAGGGAAGGAATCACCTGATTTTACACCAGGTTCCTGTAATCAGCCAACCCTCAGTAGCTGGTTCCCCTCAGAGTCTCCCCCTTGGAGCAGCACAAGGTGACTTCCAAGCCCAAATCCATGTTTTACAACCACCCAAGTGCCAGACCTGGCGGAAGAGCAGCTCCTGCTCTGCCTGCCTCTGCCCAGACTCCAGCTCCTGCTGCGGCTCTGCCTCCTCCTCGTCGCTCTCGATGGGCTCCTGCTTGACCTGCACCACGGTGGCCAGCCCCGGGGGCTCCTTCTGGCCCGTGGCCCTGTCAGGGTAGGGCTCCTCCAGCAGGGCCTGGTGCTCCCGCAGCTCCTCCTCCGTCTCCTCGGGGTGGCTCTCGTGCTGCCGCGCCGGCTCGGCGGGCTTGGAGATGATCTGAAAGAACCCCAAACCCATCAAAGAACTGCATCCCCCCACAGCAACAGCTCGCTCTGCTCTCCAGGCTGATGGGAAAGAGCAATTCTGAGTTATTCTGTCTCACAATCCAGGCCCAAAACAATGCAGGGAAAGGTCAGGGTAACCTTGGCGTTAAGGGCTCCGAAATCCCGTGTCCCAAGTAATGACACTCCCTTATTTTCCACTTCATCTTCCCTCGGAAGGAATAAGAGCCTCTTGTTCCTGCATGCCTCCAGATGCTACTCCATTCACAAACCCACAGAGCAACCATTGAGATGTTTGGCAATTAAATTCTGAAAGAATACGGGGGACACAAACCCTCCAACAGGGTTTTTGCTGCCTGTTTGCTCAACATCACCTCAAATCACTCCCTGAATTTTGTCTGAGAGGCTGAAATAATGATTACTTGAAAATCTACACTCCTATGGAGCTGGTTAAGAGGGAACTCAGGACGTGCAGCTAGCTGGGAGCAAACGTCAAGAGCAGCATTATTCTAACCCAACCTTCCTAACCAGACACAGTAAACATCTTGGAGAGCAGCTCCTAAACCTAAAGGAACAATTTAATTTTCACTGTAATTCACTCAGACTTTTTGTAAGTTCTTTGGCAAGACAAAATTCACACTTCTCTGTCTCATGATTTTTATTATAAATCTGCTTATGATTTTTATTTGGGATATTAAAAAAACCCCAAATGTGACCTGTTTTTAACTCCAGCATAGGAAAACCAATCCACTTCCTCCCTTTCAAAGAGCTCAGGCTGCCCCTGTTTCACAGGCTTATAAAGAAACTGCTGCACTTTGAAAGTTGTCAGGGCAAGGTTTAATGAGGATTAGGTCATTAGTATGGTAAGTAATATTGATTTTAAATCTAATAAAGCTAAATCAAAACATGGTTATTGAACACATGCAGGAGGAGGGACTACTTGTCAGTAACTTGCTCTTTGAAGAACAGTGTTTCCAACCTGGAATTAAGCCTTTTTCCCCCCCAAAAGCAGGAAGGAAGGCTTTGCCATATAACCTAAGCAAGGCAGAGAGGCAGGAATGGAGCTGAATCTGGCAAAGGACATGAAGAAAGAAAAGAGGAAGGCTAAGGAGATCCTGGTGCCACTGCTCAATGAGGGAAGGCTCCTGGTAGCACATGAGACAGAATTAATGCCTTATTTAAGACAATCTTTCAGGAATCCCAGGACTCTGACACCAAAGGAAAAGAACAAGGAAAACTTCCTTTGGTGAAAGAATTAACAGGTTTAGGTAACACTTAAAAGACCTGGATATCCTTAAGTCCATAGGTCTCTCATGGATTGCACTCACAGGTGATGGGACAGGAGGCCATGGGCACAAATTAAAATCCATACAATTCCTTCTGAACACAATAAAACTTTTTTTTTTTTTCCTGTGAGGGTGGTCAACACTTGAACAGGTTGTTCAGAGAGGTTCTGGAGTCTCTATCCTTGGAGATCCTCAGGCAACCTGCTAGAGGAGGGACATTGCCCTCAGTGACCTCAGGAGGTCCCTACAAAGATTCAGGGATCAAAACCCCTCAAGGATTTTTGTGAGGTTCCCCCTGACACCCCACTCCCCCCAAAGTTTCATTCCTTATAACACACACTGAATAACCAAACCACATTAAGCTAAAAGTTTTTACACCAATTTTCTTTAAACCCTCTTAGGCTTGATGAATATTATCTGTTTTAAAGATAATTAAATTATCATAAACTATAAACCATCTGCTGCTTGGTTGTTTTTTTTTCCCTACTTGGATTGAAGGTCTCAAGCTTTTGAACTTAATGCCTTTTGAACTTCTGAACTGCACGAGGTAATTGCTGGGAAAAATAACTTACAGTGCCATTGTCATACCTAATGGGAATGAGAGGCGGTGTAATTCCCTGGAAGTTTTAAATTTTTCCTACTCCTTAAAAATGTAAGAATTAAATGACAACCATGGTGAAGATTGAGAAGACCAAGTGGTCAATGACAAGGACATTTCAGACATTCTGTCTGCAAAGGGAATCTCCTGGTCTGTCACCAGTTCCAGCTGCTGCAACCCCGCCCTTAAAGGAAGGTTTTGCAGAGAAGACACTCTGTTACCAACACATTCCAAATAATACATTGAGTATCTGCATGCCAGGCTCATCCAAACTCCCTAAAAATCTTCCATTTGTGCAGTTTTACGAGCACATGCTCATGCAATTTAAAATCTGAGGGAATAAAAGTGCGAGGGGCTGGCTGTAATGGTAGCACCGAGAATGCTTGTAAATATATCTGAAATAGTAAGCACAAAGCACCATAAATAACCTATCCATCCCTTAATTAGCTCTCTGGCTTCCTGTGCCACGAGGTTACTCCTCTGTTTTCATACCCAGTGGCCTCTGGCTGTCACAAACTGCCACCATAAACCTCTGGTAAAGGCACTGCCTCTCCAGCCTTGGGCAGATAACGACTTCACTCCAGAATAAATTACAGCTCTCTAGTCACAAGCATTTTTAAAAGGCTCCATGCAGCTGGCAAGATTTCTCCTCCACAGCTTTGAAATACAAAGAACAGACATTAAAAAAAAAAAGAAACAAAACAAAACAAAACAAAAAAAAAACCACCAAACAAATAAAAACAGAAAAAGAAAAAACAAAACAAAACAAAAAACCCAAACACCAAAGGAAAAAATAAACAAACAAAAAAACCCCTAAAAAACCAAAAACCACCACAGCAAAAAAAACACAGAGCAAAGTCATGTCATAAATACAGGGGAAACCAAAGAGTTCATTTTTCTGTGGAACGTTTCATAAAGGGAAGAAAAGCTGCTAGTGACATTTCAGCTGGCATTGGATTTGTCCAGTAAATGTGATAAACAGAACCACAGAATCATTAAGGTTGGAAAAGACCTCCAAGACCATCAAATCCAACCTCTGAGCATCGCCATGCCCATCAATCCATGCCATCTTCTCCAGGACACCTTTCTCCACAGCTGCAAGTTCCTGGGACACTGAAGACCTTGAAGGACCTACCAACAGGTTAGAGACATCTATTTACACATCAGAGATCAATGAGGAGTCCCCAGCAGAAAAACCATGGAATCCCAGAATGGTTTGGGCTGGGTGGGACCCCGATCCCCATCGGTGGGGCGGCACAGGAGGAAAGCCAGAGGCAGAGAGGAGCCAGGAAGCAAAGGAGGATGTCAGCTCAGCCCTGACCATGCCATGAGGTGCAGAAGCGAGCAGAGCCCTCCCTTTCCTCCCTCTGGAGATGAAGAACGAACTCAAGGAAGAAACAGAATAACTCTTGGACAGCTGGAGACACAGCTTTGATGAAAATGAGGAAAAAACAGAAAAAAGCATGATAAAGGCTGAACTCATTCAACTCGACATAGCTCTTCCTACATTCCCTTTGGGTTCTGATTTTTAACTTTTATAGACTAAGGAGAAACAAGAGATGATAAGGGATGATGGAGAGAGGCTGACTTGGGCACCACAGTGCCTGGCAGAGCCTTCTGCAGCAGCCAAAGCCTACAGAAATCTCTTGATCTGTTTTTTTTTTCCCTGAAGTGATGTGACAGCAGGGGAAAAACAACTGTCTGAGGCAGCCTCAGTCCTACAGCTGGAAGGACCAGGAGACTGTGGAGCTCTTCTGCCTGGAGGAGAGGGAACAACCCACCTGCAAGGCTGGATGGGGCTTGGAGCAAAACTTCTTTTGATATTACAAATCACAGAATCCTTAAGGCTGGAAAAGCCCTCTCAGACCATCGAGTCCAACTGTTACCCCAGGACTGCCAAACCCACCCCAAACCCTGTCTCCAAGTGCCACATGTTGTCTGAACACTTTCAGGGATGGTGACTCTCACTGCCTGGGCAGCCTGTGCCAGTGCCTGACCACCCTTTCAATGCAGAAATTTTTTCTGATCTTTTCCAACCTAAACCTCCCCTGGCACTTCCCTTTCAAACATTAAACATGAAAAAAAGGTGGGAAATAGAAACACAGGCTGATGGTGGAATATCAGCACAATGAGAATCACAGAATGGTTCAGGTTAGAAGGGATCTTAAAGTTAATCCCATTCCACCCCTGCCAGGGGCAGGGACACCTTCCACTGTTCCAGGTTGCTCCAAGCCCCCTCCAACCTGGCCTTGGACACTTCCAGGGATCCAGGGGCAGCCACAGCTACTCCAATGATTATTCTTAATATTTTTATGTAAAACGACACATTTCTCCTTAGTTGCCTTCCTGGAAACAGCAAGACTTGTTTTGGGTGCAGTCCCCTCAAAAATTTCATCTGCTGCAGACACCTAGCAGGGAATGTTTAGGGCCAAAATCTCAACATTTGGAAAATCACATGGAATTAAGAAAAGCCTGATTTATGAGTACATAAATATATAAAATACTTCAAGAGTATTATTTATGGGAAATCCGCAAATCAAAAAATTAACAGGCAGTGCTATCAGTGCTGTTAATAATTAAATAATCTTTTATTTTATTTTTAGTCCTGCCCTTAACTCTCCTACACACTCGAGGGTCCTAAAATATCCCCACATCTGGGAAAAGTCTTTTCCCATGTCAGCACTTGGATGCTATCCCACAGGATAAACCTGCCACACACACGCAGCACTAGCACTAAAGTGATTTTAACTCATGACTCCTATAAATCAAACACAGGGAAATCAGTTTAATTAAATCCTCTCTGACTGATTTTGCTGTGGAGAGCAATGGACAAAGCTGGAATTCAGAGTGCTGCAGTGGTTCTCCAGCTCCTGGGAGGTCCAGGAGAAAGTCTGAATGAGCTCAGTGGATACGTCACACGCAAGGCTTTGGAAAAAGCCTTTAAAAACCTTCACGCAAAAAATCCCTCCAGCTGACAACTTCCCCGAACAAAGAACCCCAAGGCGCTGCCCCGCAGCCCATGGCCCTGGTGCCTAGGAGCGTTTGGAGCAGGGAAGAAGCGGCATCCCTGCGGAGCAGCAGCTCCCCAGGGCCCCATGTGCGGGGCTGAGCCAGGGCCAGGGCTAGCACCTGCGGTGGCAGCACTCCAGGAGGACGGCATTGACGTCAGTGACTTGTGAGTGACTTGTGTAATCATCCTGCCTCAGCCCCGGCCCACAAACAAGGGTTTGGGGTGGTGTGTGTGTGGAGGGGGGCTGTGCCTTCTCTCACTCTTTGATCCAGCCCTCGGTAGTTGTGTTTTCTCGCAGGACTGGAATGGTGGAAAGATTTGGAAGAACCTCTGCCATAAATGAGACAGCAGTGATCTGAACAGCCGCCTGCCACGAGCTTGTCCTGAGCCCCAGACCTGCTGCTGGAATTACTGGTGTCCTAAGGAAAGCCTCCACTGGAGCTCCTTGGGAGGAGTTTAGAAAGCCTCAAAACTGTACAAATCCCAGAATGGCTTGGGTGGAAAGGGATCTTAGAGATGATGCAGTTCCATCCCCTGCCATGGGCAGGGACACCTCCCATTGCTCCAGGTTGCTCCAAGCCCAGTCCAGCCTGGCCTTGGACACTGCCAGGGATCCAGGGGCAGCCACAGCTTCTCTGGGCACCCTATGCCAGGGCCTCACCACCCTCACAGGGAACAATTCCTTCCCAATATCCCATCTATCCCTGCCCTCTGGCAGTGGGAAGCCATTCCCTGTGCCCTGTCTCTCCTTGCCTTGTCCCCAGTCCCTCTCCAGCTCTCCTGGAGCCCCTTTAGGCCCTGGAAGGGGCTCTGAGGTCTCCCCGGAGCCTTCTCTTCTCCAGGTGAACGCCTTTAAGTCTCTCAGCCTTTCAGCAAACGTTTCAGTAAATCTGAGTAACTTCCCTTACAAATACATCCTGGTGTTCATGCCTGAGAGAGGTCCAAGGATGAGAGGTCCAAGGATGTTGGAGGTAGAGCCCACAAACACACCCCCACTAGAGACCCTGAAATCATGCACTTGAACCTGCCGTGGAGGAAAAATGGCATTGAAAGCTTTGTGGCCTACCTTGTTGATGTGCAGCTGCTGCTGCTGGAACTGCTGTTTGTGTTTCTCCAGGAACTGCTGGTGCTGCTGCTGGATCACCAGCTGCTGGAGGGCCTGGGCGTTCTGGGGCAGGGGAGCAGACTGGGTGCGCCCGAGCGGGCGGTGCTGCCGCAGCTTGTGGATCGAAGGGGAGACCCTCTCTCCACCCACCAGGGGCTGTGCGTGCAGGGGCAGTCCTGAAAGATACCAGTCTGAAGATAATATGGAGGAAAAAACAGCAGAGGAGAAACAAAAGGAAGAAGAAAGGAAGGGAGAAAATAGCTGTTGAGTAACGCTGATGGTGACAGTGATACCATGTCAAACCCAGCCACCTCACCATCTACAGCTGGAGCTGCCTTGGAAGAGAGCAGATAAATTAATCACCACTGCATGGAGTAATGCTTTGCTTGGTTTGAGTTCCGTGTCTGCCCAGAGACCCTCTGGAAACATCTCATTTCTTGAACCAGCAACACCTTACTGAACCTTCTGTTGCCACACGAGAAAACAGTGGTCTGGAGAGGTTTAAACCTCAGAGCTCGCCTTGGTTTAGGGATTGATCCCTAAACCAAGGTTCAATTCAAGCTGCAGGAACCAGCTCCCTCCCCAGCACGGCTAGGCCTGCATTCACTTTTGGGCAAATAGCCCTCCGCTCTCCTCAGGCTTTGGTTTAGGAAAAGGAGAAGCTGCCCAGAGGTCTGCAGCCAGCTGGATGCTGAGGATTAAAAACACCTTGGCATTTGTGTCCCAGGATGTGACCTCCTTTCCCACCAATTCACAGAACTGCCCTATGTGGAAGGAGATGACTCATGTGAAAGCCTCTTTTCTCGGAAGTCTTACGGAGTTTCTCCCACTCTCTGCTTTTTCTGAAAGGGATCATGTGAAAGGATATTTGATTTTATAAATGCATGTCTCTGCAGATGTTGGTGTGTACACACATGGGTCTGCATATGAATACATGGATAATTGGGAAAGATGTGTTCCTTTCCCCTGAGAACACAGCTCCTCCTCTCAAAAGTTCAAATCAGACAGCAGAGCTTGCAGAGGATATTTTGGAAGACTACCTTCCTCCAAGGCAACAGCCAAGGTGCTCCTGGAAAAGCCCTCCAGGAGACACCATGTTCACAGAATCCTGGAACGACTGGTCTTGGGAGGGACCTTAAAACTCACGTCATTCCACTCCGTGCCATGGGCAGGAACACCTTCCACTATCCCAGGTTGCTCCAAGCCCTGAGTATGTTCCATCAGGAATAAGAAACATCAGGACATGTGTCACAACATGGAGGATACTACTCAGAGTAATCATTCCCAAGAGGAATAGCACAGCTAAGGAACTCTAGTCTCACTTCCCAAACTGGCCATGTCTACCTTCCAGCCCAGAGAGAGCCATCACAGCTAATTCTGCAGCCGTTGGGGGACTACCTCCGGAGCTCAAGACTCTCTAGCAGAATCCTAACAAACTCCACTTTATTTCCAAGGAGTTTCCAAATATTAGCTGCAGCTTGGCAGCCAGCACACTCAAGGCTTTGGGGACCATGTGTGAGCTTGTTGCCTCTCAGCTGCTGCCTTTAGGACGTGTGCTTCTCCTTGTTTCTCTGTCCTGACTCCTTCTCCTGAGCGTTGGGTTGTAACACACTGTACTTGCTCAGAAAGCACTGCACAGAGCAGGTGGAGTAGAAGGAATTTGCTCAGAAGCAAACACAGCATGCTTGAAACTGAGGGAGGCAAACACCATACTTCTCTGCATCAGCCTCCCCATATCTATGTGCTCCTAAGCTTACCCCAACCCCATGGATATTCCTGGGGTTTGGATGTACAAACCAGCCATGAGGTGCAATGCTGCAGTGGCTGACACCTCCCAAGAATTTCCATTAGAAATTGAAGGAAGGGAAGGAAAACCAACACGTCAGTAACTGAGGCAGAACATCCTTTGTCCCAGCACCACACACAGGAAACCAGGAATGCATCCCGTGGGAATTATTGTTTTGAATCCAGCTTATTTATAGCCACAGGCCTTCCCACAGGTAGCTCATTCTGAAAACCCAGCACCAGGCGTTACTCACAGCAATTAACATCCTGGAAAGGGAATGCACACAAACAAATACAATCTGTTGGGAGGCAGCTGATTTTGCCACGGTTTTGCTATTTATATTAATGATGGAAAGGAAGTGCTTTAACCTGTGATTTTCTAAGTGCGTGCCTTTCATACTTTCATGGAATAGAAACCATCCATGGAAAACAGGAATCGTTAAGACACAGTGTTTTTGCCCTCACTTTGATCTGAGCTGGTCAGAACTCTAAACAAATAGTTTTCAACGTTTACCAACCAACTCCTGCTGTCCTGATGGAATAACAGCATTTATTTTCATCTCACCAAAATGAGGTGGGAGATCCGATTTTGGAAAAATCACCACTAATCAATGAATCAACAAACAAAGACTTTATGTTCTACCTGCAGGGTGTAGAGGTGATGCAGGACCTAGAGGCTGCCTTGACAACAACCCAACAGATCCCTGCTGGTTTCCTCTCTTTTCCAGGTGCCCAAGTGCTGCCCCTGGAGCGCTCACCTGTGACCAGGGGCGTTTGTGCAGTTGGCTGTTCCAGTAGGACCATGTGCTGCAGGAGAGGGTTGTGTGCAGTTCCCCCATCCCTCTCCAATGTTGTAGTGCTCAGGTAGGGAGTGAGGTGGGTGCCAGGGAATAAGGAGATCCGCTGCTGTAAGGTTGGGATTGCGAGCCTCTCTGCGTCCTGCTGCGCTTGTCCTGCCTGCGAACGCACCACAGCACAGGGGGTTAGGAGACATCCCAGAGGCTGATCCCAACCCCGCCGACGTCCCAGAGGCTGATTCCAGCCCCACTTACGCTGGAAGGGCCGGTGGCAGGCAGTCCTAGCGTGATGTTGGGCAGGGAGGGCGAGGTGTAGAGCGGGAGCTGCGTCACGGAGCCCTCGCGGTTCACAAGCCTGTGAGCCAGGCTGGTCTGGAAACAAGAGTGAGAAGGGGGCCCTGGTGAGAGCCCATCCCCAGAGCCCCCCAGGACACAGCACCCATCGGGACAGGGCAGCAGGAGGGGACACGGAGTCTCCAGAACTGCACAGGCTCCCCAACAATCCCAGCCTGTGCCCGAGGGCGTTGTCCAAACGCTCCTGGGGCTCTGGCAGCCTTGGGGCTGTGCCCATTCCCTGGGGAGCCTGGGCAGTGCCCCACTACCCTCTGGGGGAAGAACCTTTCCCTGATATCCAACCTAAACCTCCCCTGGAACAGCTATGTGCTATTCCCATGGTACTTGCCCTTCTCAAGCATTTGCCTTTTTAAAGGTTAAAGCGATTATCTTAAAAAAAAAAAAAAGCTTTACAATTGGTGTTTTTCTCTTTAGCAAATAACAGATAATTTATGTTATTTACTAGTGTGTGTTAGCATAAATCAGACTTCAAAATCTTATCCAAAAGCCTCAAGTTTGCATTTATGAGCTATTTCCTGATTTTCAGGGTGAAATGCAAAATTTGCTCAGTTATCTTACAGGCATTTTAAGCAAGAACACATTAGCAAAAATACCTTTAATTTCTAAACAGGACTGATTTGAAATACACACTAGAAAACCCATTACAAAAATTACAATAAAGTGCATTATTTTCCTGTTAGGAAACCAGTGTTCTGATCACCCTGAGGTCTCTGCAGGTGATTTTCCAACGTAAATAGAATTTAGACTTCAAGAAGACTTCTACAGAAGTCTGTTACACTCAGGTGCTGCTGTGAAAAAAGGGATTTTGTTTAACTCAATATTCTATTATCAGGCAATCTGTACCGAAGTCATGGCTGTCCCATCCGTGGAATTGTTCAAGGCCAGGTTGTTCCACCTCCTGCCACGGGCAGGGACACCTTCCACTATCCCAGGGTGCTCCAAACCCAAAATCCATCCTGACCGTGGACACTTCCAGGGATGAGGCAGCCACAGGTTCTCTGGGCAGCCTGTGCCTCATTTTTAACAGAGTCATTGTAAAAAAACTTCATTTTTCTCTCTAATCTAAAGTGACTCTCCATGTGATTATTTGTACCCACACACTTCTCCTTCCAAGTGATTTTTGAGCAGTCCTGGAAATTTTGCTTTAATTTAAATTACATAATGTCAGTGTGCCATTGAAAATAAGATAGCTATTGTCAGCAGAGGAATGAAATATTTTACTGATACCATAAATGAAACAAAACTACATCTATTTTCCCTTTGAACAATCAATACTCTGGAGTTGTGCCTCAAAGCCTCTCCTGGGGATTTGATACAGAAAGCAGAGGAGAGAAGAACACAGCAGCTTGATGCTCTCAGCATACGGGATTTGGCAGCATTATCACCACTTTAAACACACAGCTCCTATCTCTGGGCTGTACACAAATGGGCCTGAATTGCACACAGCCATTTCTGAATGCACAGTTTGCAGCTGTACTCCAGGAGTTTTTACAGGCTTGTAGCAACTGCAATGGCAGTGAATGTTGTGTGCCTTTCAGAGAGGGAAAAACCTTTAAAAACAGTATTTCAAAACAGAAAGTGTTTGTTTTAAAGGAGGTCAGGCTGCAGTCTTTCCCCACTGAAGGCACTCAAATAATGAACTTGGGCACCGTCTTCCAACACACCCGGTTCAAGGGCTGATGCAGCAAACTACGAAGCAGTGAGATATACTTCTCATTTAAAATGAGACACGAAGCTAAGAACGAAACACAACATTATCTTTTCAGAAACACTCAAATATTTCCGAACATTTAACAGTGGGAACATGGGAAATCCGGTCCATTGGTATTAAAGGAATCTCCAACACCTGAGCTCCCAGGTCATACAACTCCTGCTGAAGAAGAGGATTGTAAAGGCGCCAAACCCCACTCATTTTTTTCCCAAATGCAGGCCAATGGATCAAGTGGGGTCACACGACATGAATGCTGAAATAAAATGCAGAGTTATTTTTCTTTGGGAAAGGGGAAGGCTTGGGCAGGAAAGGGGTTTTTTCCCAAATCATTCGTGCTGCTCGTGCCTCAGCCGAGGTCATAAAATTGCTGTATTACAAGCAATTGATGGAAAGACTTTTTCTTGTGGTCAGTGTCCATTTGATTAGGTGTTGGTGGTCTAGTCCCAGATGACCAGTTCTAATTATTAAGTTGAAAAATCAAATGGATGAGGAGGATGCTCCAGGTTTACATTTACCTGCAGGAGCTCACTCCAACTTCATGGAATGGTTTGGGCTGGAAGGAACCTTAAAGACCACCTGATTCCAATTCCCTGCAAGGACTTTTGGGAAGCTGTCTGCTCTGTTTATGTCACAAAAAAATTGTCAAATCCGCTAGTTTTTCCATCAGCAGCAACTGGGAATTTGCAGTTTGCTAAGGACAGACAAGACTGACAGCTCCTGGGTCAGCAAAACCAAAACCCAATGCTTGTCCTCCTGGGGCAAGTGAAGCCTCCACCTCCCACCATCTTAATCTTCACACTAATTACCTAAATCTGTAAGGTTTACTATGTGCTAGAGTGGCTGGAATGTGTGCTGGATTATTTGGCAGGGCAGAGGGTGGAGAAGGAGGCGTGTTCCCCATATTAAATACTGTTACACTACATTAGAAATAAAAATAAAGTGCAAATCCGTACAAAACTAGAAAGCAGTAAGGACTGACATTTACACCATCAGAAGGCCTTTTCAATTCTAAAGGAATATTTGTGGAGAACAAGCCCCAGCCTGTTTTTGGAGCCCTGGTGTTAAGACAGACTCTATTCATGGGGAGAACAGCTAATGGGAAGCTGGATAAAAAGAAATGCACCAGTAACATCAGACAACCACACTGGTTTCCTACAGGCACAGTTTATAGTGGGAGCCAGCTCACATGGCCCAGACCCCTTGGAAAAGCTTGGCTCCTGGATTCCTGAACACAGGAGCTGCTGTGCCCAATCCAACCCCACCTCACCCAGGCCAACACCCTGCCCTGGGCATCCAGCGATGCCTCAAGTGATTGTGAAACTTTATGGGATTATAAACCAGCACATGCCACCAAGCTTTCAGATGCCCAGTTGTGGAGGAAAACTTTAAATCCATTCCCTTTAATCCAATCTTGGTTTGGTCATATTTAGACCAGCCTACTGCACACAATAAATCCACCTTATATACAGGAATAAAGTCCCCAAAGATTAAAATACTTGCATTTGACCTTGCTGAATCCCTTTATTTTTACTTTCTCCTCACTACAAAACCACTGCAAGTTACCACAAGCTGCCTGTGAGCTGGTCCAAACCAGATATAATAAACAGATAAGGCATCCTGTCAGCCCAGGCTGAGAGGTAATTCCCGAAGTCTGCTCCAAGTCACAAGTCGGGTTTTCCTTTCTTGTGGTTTAGTCCTCAAACTCTACCAAAGCTGACGAGTGTTAAAAACCAGAGGGAAGGAGGGCTCTGTACCTCTGCTTGGATACTCGTGACTGATCCTGCAATTCCGTTCTCAGTGCTGATGTTGTTGGAGCTGTTGTTTGGAGAGCTGGGACCAGATCCAGGAGCACTGTTGCATGAAGAGTCTGAAAAACACATCCAAAACCAACTTTTAACATCAGAAACCATCTCTGTGATGGTATTTAGACAGATAACAACCCCTCAAGTTTTGTTTTGGATGAAAGCAGCCCTCCTCCTCCTTCTTCCCTTCTTCCCCCTAAATCTTCCCAGGGCTCTTAAAATACCAACAAACACTTTCAAATGGTTTATCCAAGTACCTACTCAGCATATTTAAGTCTTCTCCCCATGGGGATTTCTCTTAAACTTTATTAATAACTCGAAATGTGATTGGAAGATAAAGGCATGGAAGGTTTGAAGAGGTCAGACTGGAGGACGTTGAAGTTGTTCTGCTTCATTTTTCTGGAACTGTCTCTCTCACCCTCTTTCCCTCTAACCCTAAAGACACCTCCTTGCATCAGACCTCCCTCAGAAGGTCTCTCACTTGCTGTATGGCACAGCTGCCAGTGTTTCTCCTTTTATTTAGGAAGGTTAATAACATTCAGACCTTTTCTTTTGAACTTTCCTCATCCCCAACCATTTGCAACAGGACAATCCCCCAGCGGCTGCAGTGGCTCAGGCTGCAGCAAGCTCCTCATTGCTCCAGGAGGAATAAAACATAATTTTTACAAGGGCCTGGAGGGACAGGACAAGGAGAATGGCTTCCCGCTGCCACAGGGCAGGCTTAGAGGGAATTGTAGGAAGGAAATCTTCCCTGTGAGGATGATAAGGCCCTGGCACAGGTTGCCCAGAGAAGCTGTGGCTGCCCCATCCCTGGAAGCGCTCAAAGCCAGCTTGGAGCAACCTGGTCAAGTGGAAGGTGTCCCACCAGAACTCCCTGTGTTCTTCAGGGATTAAACGTAATTTCTATTCCCCAAAGAGGGACTGTTACTAAAACTTATTTTCCGTTTAAAATCCTCTCTTACCATGACAACTCGTATACTTTTCTAACAGGCTCCAGGCTGGCTTCTTGAACCACGCCCATGCCAGTGAGAAATGAGAACTTCCACTGCCATTTCTGAAGTCATTGCAGGGAAAAATGGTCAGCCAGCAGAGGCTGATTTATCCCAGGAGCCATGTGCCATACAGCATTGTGTGAGTGAAAGAAATTGGATTTTCAGGTCTGACAGCCTGCCAGAACTCACAGAATGTTTGGAAAATGCTTTCAGGCACAGGCTGGGATTTTTGGGGTGTCCTGTGTAGGCCTAGGGTTGGACTGGATTATCCTTGTGGGTGCCTTCCAACTCAGGTTATTTTATGATTCCACAACTTTTAGCTCATGAAATCCTCCTTCCTCTCTGCAAACAGAGAGGCTCTGACACAGAGAAGTGCTGAGGCACCCCAGGGTCTCCCAAACCCACCCCACTGTCTAACAGGAGCTGAGTTTGATGAAGAGATGATCGTGTGCCTCAGAGCGAGACAAGCTTGGCAAAGCTGTCACTGGGTGGTACTTACACAGAGACATCCCTAGATGGTGCTAAGAATTAACTTTATGGTAGTCTCATCACGTTCTTTACTCTGATCCCACTTGCAAACTTTGGTCCTGGAAAGACAGGACTTTTCAATAAGAAACTGTCAGTTGAGGAGGCAAAAAAAAGTTTTATACAGCTGTACGTATAAAACTCCTGGGTCAAGAACCTTTTCCTATTTTCCATGCTAACTGACACAGCTCCAGGTGTGCCCCTGACCACAAGGAGCAGAGATGGGAGCTGCCCCTCGTGAGGGAGCTGCAGATGGGGACAAGGCCTGACCTCAGCCTCCCCCAGGCTGGGCAATTCCAGTGCCCTCATCTTGGGTTCCTGCACTGCTGAAGCACACGAACGAGACAGGAAGGCATTTTGGGAAGGGAGAACGGGGTGAAGAATTGGGAAATTGTCACTTACCCGCCGTACCTGTGACGTCCAGCGGGCGTTTCTTGAGCGCCGTCACCACAGGCCCGTCCTTCCTGCGCAGGAGGGGGCTGCTCCTCCTCTCAGCCACCTTCTGCTTTAGTCTGGAGCGCAGCTTCAGGTTGGGTTCAGAGGCTGGCCAGGAAAAGGAAACAGTGTTAGGAGTGTCTCAGCAGTGTTTTACTCAGCCTGCAGTTGAGTTGAGCTGAGTTGTGCTGAGCTGAGTTGGCTGCAGTTGAGCGTTTGCAGGAAGCTAAATTAAATTAAGTCATTTGCTAACAAACATTTGGAACACAGATTTTTAATATAATAAACAGGTCCCAGCCCATGCAACATCTGAATTCAACAACAACGACAGGCATTTGAATTAAAAATGTAATAATCATCCTGCAAAGTCTTCTCTGAACAAAGACACAGACTCGGGATTAGCGCAGTTTCCCACCTCTGCCCAACTTGCTCACAACCCAGCGGCAAACCCAACTAATGGGATCCAGCAGAGGAATGGCTGAGCCAGCTGAGATGCTGCTGTTGGTTATCTCTGATGTGCTGCTGGAACAGGCAGCTCCACACCCTCAGAGTCATCCGACCCCAGGGTGAGCTGGCTGAGGAGGGACACCAGGGCAGGGGGAAAGAAAACACCAAAATCAAACTCCACAAGCAAACCAGGTGATTGTCTCCCTGCTGGTTCTCTGTGTCAGCTGGAGCCAGTGTCAGCTCAAGGGAAAGGGCATGAGAGCGTGGCCAAGGAAAGCCAAAGCCAGGGAGGAGGAGGAGGTTTGTTTGTTTGGGAAGCAACTTGGCGTTACATCATCACAGCCCCACAGCTCAACCCTATCTAACAGCACATCAGACACCTGGGAAGTTCCAGACTGCCCAGGGCAGGTGTGGATGCATTTCCTGTGACCACAGCCTTGTGTACAGCACACTTTTGAGAGACTCCCTCCAAACCACAAATCCTGAGATCCCAAAAAGCCAAGGCAGAGCTCCTGGGAAGCCCCAGCGCGCTGGGGCCAGGACAGCCGGTGACAGCGCACACGCTATTGAATCTCCACCGGGGTCACAAAGCTTTAATTCAAGACTCCTCCTGAAAGATGATTTCATATGGGAGCTTTCTGATCTCTTGAGTCCTGAGTGAAATACCTGCTGTAGGGTTTGAGGGCTCCTGACAGAGCTGAGTGAACCAGCCCCATCCTTTCCCTTCCTCAACAACTCCCCGGCTTAATCCCTTTGAACCAGCAAATCCTGTGCTCACTCCATTACCAACCAGCACACTCCAGGGCCAATGATCTACATTTCTTTAGAATAATTAAAACAGGGTTTACAAACTGATTTGAATTAGCTCAGTCTGGCTGCAGCTATATTTCCTTTGACCACCGGGTCACGTCAAAGATCGAGCCTGTCAACGTTAATTGCAGGGCTCGAAAAATCAGAAGGCTGATGAATTCAAGATCAAATGCTTGAAGTTAGGCCATCAACATAGTGCTTTGATAGAATTTTTGGGGGAAAGAAAAAAAAAGAAAGCTTTTTCATGAATGTTTTGGACAGAAAAATGCCAGCAAGAAATAAAGGGAGCACTAAAAAAAAAAGTGCTTCCTCAAGATGATGCTTCAAATGCTGAATGAAGTGCATTAGCAAGGGGAGAATTATCTTAGAGAGAGAGAATTTGCATATAAAATGGCAGGGGACTGAATGCAAATCTGCTCCCAGGGCAATATTAAAGACCGGACCAGTTCAAACACAAGCTCAGGCTCCAAGCAGCAACTTCTCCGTGTTCTCTTCAAAAGCGAAGTTGACATGATTTTAAAAGCAGTGTTGGGGTACACACCTCACCCCACATCCTTACATTCCCAGCTTTAATTTGTCCCAATTTCTGAGCATTAATAGCTGCCTGGATGCCACACTCATGGCTGGAATGAGATGATCTTTAAGGTCCCCTCCAACAAAATCACTCTGGGATTCTGTGGAAGGGGAAGGTCCCACAGCTGGATGCTGATATGTCCATTTTAAATCAAGGAAATATAAGCTTATGCCACACCTGTTGGAAGGATCTGTCCTCTGACAAAGGAAAACATGGCAATAAAAACTGTATTTCAGCCCAAATTTTATTCCTGGTGTTCAGATGAGGGATGGTTCCTGTTGGGAACACACAATTAATTAGGTGGCTTTTAAATACAGAGAAGGAGTTGGTTTGGAACACCTTAAATATGGGCAGGGAAACAAAAGATTTGGGGTCACAGATTACCTAACACACCCCATATTTGAAGCCACAATAAAAACCTCCCTCCATATAACAAAGAGGTGAACAAACATAGAAAATGACAGCCCTGAAAGAGAAAATACCTCCAGCATAAGTGATTGCCAAAGCAACGTATTAGAATTTGCCAGATTAAACTATTTTAAGGCAAAATCACTCTGTGTTTTCCCCTTCTGCTAGGGGATCGAGTTTCGAAACACCAAAAGGTCTATTTAAAGCCCCACTCTGATTTTGTTGTTTATCCCTCAGATATAATCCCAAATCTAACATGGCATCAGGACCCTAGAGAGCATAATCCCTACACAGATTTAATTGGGTGCTCCAGAGCTCAAAGTAGGCGAATTAAAATTCAGACAGGCAACACAGCACAGCCTCAAACTTACAGAATTTACATAAAACCTATTTTATAGTAAAGAAATTTAAGCTTGTTCAGATGGTTTTTAAACTATTATATAATAAAAATATTTTAAAGCTGAAGAAAGCTGTCTTTCACAAGTGCAAAACAGGAATTTAAACAACACAGAAACATCAATATCTGACAGTCAATGCAGGTTCAATGCTGTCTCAGGAACACTAATTCCACTGGAGATTTCCCCAAATTCACCCTGCCAGGCAATATGCCCAAACAAAGCCTTGCTAACTGGAGTAAATTTAAAAGCTGGAGGCTAAGCTACCAAACCTAAGCTAAAAAATTACTGCTCCTCTACATCTCCAGGTGAAGTATTTAAAACAAATGTCATGTAATTATAAAAATTCCCCTCCAGCAAACAAATGAAGCCCATGCCCAAATCTGAGTCAGCTCCCACAAAGCCAGTGGGATTTCTTAAGCACTGACATACTTAATTTGGCCTATAATAAGGATTTACACAAAGAATATTTTGTTTTCCTCTGAGTAAATTAATAACCAGAACACAAGCCAAAAGCTTCCCTGGTTTTCACAGGCTCCAACCCAAGTTACACCTCTTACATGTCAGTGAGTGCAGCAGGACCCTTGTAATCCAATTCTTCCAACATTTATGTCATTCCCATTGTTTTTTTTCCTAGAATTGCAGCTCCTAAGCTGCTGAACTAATCGGACATTAAGTCTGTGGAAGTCAAAACCCCAACAAGTCCCAGGCAGAGTTTGCCCTGTTCCCACTGCCCGTCCACATTTGTGGAATAAAAGCAAACAATGCAGCATGAAACCCCTGCTCCCAGTCCTTGAACATCTTCATTTCAGCAGGTGGAGAGTGGAAAGGGAGATTATTCATTTATTATTATTAGTAGTAGTAGTAGTAGTAGTTGTAGTAGTAGAAAGTTTCAGACTAAGCTTTACTAGTCAGGCAAAAGCCAACAGAATTATCTTGTCTCCCTTCTAACACCCATGAGAAAACTCCATAAGGAAAGGGAGCTTAAGCTGAAGGAGGGCAGGGATAGATGGGATATTGGGAAGGAATTGTTCCCTGTGAGGGTGGGGAGGCCCTGGCACAGGGTGCCCAGAGAAGCTGTGGCTGCCCCTGGATCCCTGGAAGTGTCCAAGGGGAGGGTGGACGGGGCTTGGAGCATTCTGGGATAGTGGAAGGTGTCCCTGCCCATGGCAGGGGTGGAATGGGATGGACTTTGAGGTTGGTTCCCTCCAACCCAATCCTGGGGTTCTATGAACAGTGCAGGCCCCTGGTAGCCCCCGGGAAGCAGAGATGGAGCTGGGAGGACCAAGGAGGAGGAGGGTGGGTTCCCTGAGTGACTGGGATCCCCCAAAGGTGACACTAAACCAGAAGATTTTGTTTGGTCTCCTCCTGGAAGAGGTTTCTCTTTTGGTGCACCACTCACAAGAAGTGTCTTCACAATTCCACAATCGTTAAGGCTGGACAAGATTTCTGAGATGATCAAGTCCAGCATCAATCCATCACCACCACAAACCATGTCCCCCACTGCCACATCCCGTTTTTGGAACACTTCCAGGGATGGTGATTCCACCACTGCCCCGGGCACAGCCTGTTCCAGTGCCTGACCACCCTCTCAGTGAAGAAATCTTCCCCTATATCCAAGCTAAGTGTTACTTTTGGATCAGACAGATTGACATCCTCCACTTAGAGCAGGACAGGGTATTTCCAGCAGGGATTTCTCTGGGGGTCAGGGCCTCCTCTCAGTGGGTGGGTCTGTGGGAAGCCAGGCTTCCAACCATGCTGGCTGGAAGGACAATGTGGGTGGGAAGGCACAGATGCTCTCGAACTGGAGTGACGCTCCATGCCACGCAGAGCTCCAAGATTTCCTCTGGATTATACTCCCACATTACACCAGGGTTTCTGACTAGTCTGTTTTCCTCTGAACAACCTTTGTCCTAAAACAAACCACTCCAAACACTCCAATAATCAGAGCCAGCTCAGAGGGACATTACGTTTTCCTTGACAAATGCAGCGTTATAATTGTTGACAAATCCTTTCATTTTCCCTTTTATTTCTTTCTAAACGCAACAAGTTCACACCAATTTCACCTGCTTAGCTGCAAATAATACCCAAACAACTCCAGTTTTCTGCAATACCAACAACATCACGGGATGCTGGATGCTTTCCTCTCTCAAGCTCCTCTCTTTTGCACGGAAAAAGCATCATGGAGTCACAGAATCATTTAGGTTGGAAAAGCACTCTAAGATCATCGAGTCCAAGAGGAAAAGCATGTTAAAAAGTGAAATAATTCCCTTTAAATCTTCATGATGGTGGTGGTGTCAGCTTTCTATGTAACAGCATGTTCTAATACATCTACTGCTCAAATTTCAGAAAGCAGGGAATGCCATCAACAGCCTTCTTCCCAGGGAGAAAATGAGGACAGGATTTCTTGGAAATGCAAAACTGAAAAGCTCTGCTAAAACCCACTTCAGCAGCTCCAAGAAAGGTGTTGACAAACAACTCTTGGGGTTATCAAAACAGGCTGTCCCAACCCAGAGTCTAAAATCACTCTCCAAAGATTCTCCAGAGATTTTCCTTAGAGGATCCCAGTGCAGCACATAATGAATGTTTTAAAAATTGGGAGACACCAACCTTGATCTGGGAGCAGACGGGGTCACTTAGAATTTTCCCTCACAAAAGCTGTCAATAAAACTCCAACATTAAATCCTACACAGAAACAAAGTAAACTCCCCAAAAGGGGAAATAAAAATCCTTGTGCTAATCCAGGTATTTAACAGCAAAGGCAGGAGCAGCACCAACCAAACCAATCTTAGTTCAGTGAAAAAAAGGAAGAGCCCCAAAGTGCTTGGAGAGAGGGAGCAGAGTGAGATCAATCCCCCAGCCAGGCTAAGAACAGGATTCAAGCAATTAGTAACTCCACCAAGAAAACAATTTCACGCTGAAACGAAACAGCCAAGAAACTGGAGCATAATTTAGGAAAACAAATCAGAGAGAGCTGGATTTCAGGGCACGGGAGGCATTGGGAGCACACTGCATTGGGAGATGACTGTTCCCCGTGCTGAAGGCTTTCAAGCACTCTGAAGAGATCATTCCTGCACATCCTCCCTCTCCCATAACCTGTGACCATCAGGATGCTTGAAGTAAGAGTAAAGACACAGAGAATTGCTAAAATGCAGGGAAATGGCAAATTTGATGGAATCACGGAATGGTTTGGTTTGGAGGAACCTTAAAGCTCACCTTGTTCCAACCCCCTGACATGGGCAGGGACACCTTCCTCTATCCCAGGGTGCTCCAAGCCCCATCCAACCTGTCCTGGAACACTTCCAGGGATGGGGAATATTTATTCTTCCCAAAAATGTCTCAACCTGCAGGACACTCAGCTCTGCAGACTGGGAGAAATGATGATTCCAACTGCCTTCCCACCACCCCCTAAGCCGCCCTCTCCCCAGCAACGGTGCTGGTTGGATTCCAGCCCTGGTAATCACAGCTGTATTGTGATGGGTTCTGTTATTTGAGCTGCAAATATTTAATCAAATTTAATAAAATTGGACTACACGATATGGTGGTTTTAAATTACCAACACAAAGCCAGAGCGTTGCCTGGTGCCAAAAATCTGAGAAGCTCACTCATAATAAAGAACTTTATTTAGGATGGGCTCCAGCCTTCCCTGCCTTTTGTTTACACCAGACTGTTCAGGAGCCTTTCTTCTCCAAGCAACTTAACATTCTTGGCACTGGGAATTCTGCAGGATATTGCTGTGCCAGAGCCTGACGTGCTGTTGTGTTGAAAGGAAAATAAAAGAAAACAATGAAAAAAAAAATTCTCCCCTGAGCCTTACAGAAGTGAGCTCGTTTGTATCCCAGACCAGTGCCCAGGAGATTGATGCTGGTGCCCAAAAAGAACAAGCACCAGCATTCTGGCAAACTAAAATCAGCTGAACATCCTCCTGCTGAAAAACAACAATGGGTTTGGTGACTTCTACTCTTTAATAATGTGATGAGCTCCATTTATCATCCTTAATTCCCCCTGTCTGACAGCAGGAGTTCATTCAGCAGGAGCTTTGGTGAGATCCCAGTTTGGGAAGCAGCACAGGGTGAGATGTGCAGATGTTTTCCTTCTCCTGCAGAATTCCCTTCTAGGACACTGAAGCAAGAAGGGCGACTGCTGCTCAAAGCCAATCTGACAAGGTGCCCTGAGGTCACGAGCCAGGAAGGTCTGAGAGCATGACAAAGCCCATTTTTACTGTGGGAATGCTAACAGGGTAGGAACCGATCACCTGGCATCACAAGGCATAGGAAAGAGCTAAAAATCTCTTGGAATCAGGCTGCCCACAGGCCCTAAGTGACAGATTTGGTGCCAAGGGATGCTTCCCTGCGTGGAAACGCTGTGATTACCCAGGGCAGCCTGGAAGCTCTTCCATTACCCAGGAGCAGAGAGGAGAGGATGCCCTGTCCTTCAGCAAATCCAGTTTTTTAAGCTCAGCTTTTGGAGTCCTCCAGGAAGGGCACAGTCAAAAGTACCATCCCCAAAGCCACAGGGGCACTTTTCCCAGGGAAAACTCACATCTTGGAGCCAATTTTTGACTGGGTTCCTGGGCAGCTGACGTGTTTGTTACTCATCAAGCAACCAACCCAAGGGGGAACCCAAGGGGGACAACTGCACAGATGGGAATCCATCCAGAAGGGCAGGTGCTATGGTTCCTAGTGAGAAATTCACAAAAGGGGAAAATTTCATCACTGAAAGGCTGGTCAGGCATTGGAACAGGCTGTCCAGGGCAGTGGTGGAGTCACCATCACTGGAAGTGTTTAAAAAAATTGTGGATGTGGCACTTGGGCCCATGGGTGAGAGGCAGCCTTGGCAGTGCTGGTTGAAGGTTGGATGATCTTTGAGGGCTTTTCCAACCTTAATGATTGTGTGATCTTTCCAGAGAAGCTTTTTTTGCTGTCCTGAAGCAATTCCCAGTACGGCTAGTGAGCAGAACTGCTCCCTGAGTGAGGCTGAGGTCTCAGAGCTGAGCCATTCCCCGAAGATAGTAGCCCCAAGTTGGCCAGGTTGGGAGCCCAGGCTGTGCTGGCTCAGGCATGTGCTACGGAGCTGAGGAGCACAGCCAAGCCAAACAACCTGGTTTACATAATACAGGCTTGAGGAATAACTGACCTGCTCAGCCACCGTGCAGGGAGAAGAAACCAGACTGAGAGAGAACTGTCTAGGTGTGAACCAAACCCTTGCAGGAAGCCCTGGTGCTCGCCCTGCTACAAACTTCCTTATTTACCTCAGGTACAAACTCATACATAAAATGCAAATCCCCCAAGAAATGAACTTTTTCTCAGTACTTTTGTCACTCAGCAAAGCATACTTGGGCTGGAGACACGCGGATCTCTGTACAAGCTTTGGGTTTGGGAAAACATCTCCCAAACTTTGACACATAGCTCCGCTGTCTCCCGCGCTCCTCGCGCACCCCGGAGCAGCCCCAGGCTCCCTGGAACACTGGGAGCACAGTGACAGGTGAAGGGGGAGCAGATGGAGAGGGGGCTTGGGAAACAAAGCACAGCCTGGAATCCAGCTTTTTGGCAACATCCCTTCTTTTTCAGGAAACTCAGATCAGAGGGCCGAGCGTGACTGCAGGGACGGCTGGCAGCACAGCAAGAGAAGGGTCGCCATACCTGTTTTTCTGAGCGGGAAGTCGTCTTTGGAATCGTACATCCCCAGGACTGGGTGGTTGTAGGTGCCGGAGACACCACTTTGGGGTGGGGAGCTCTGGTCCAGAGAGCTGTGCTGGGTCTTCCTGCACAGAAGGAAAGAGAAGGAGAAGGGACAAGCTTTACACCAGTAACACACAGAGGGGACAGCACCTGCCACCTCAGGGAGGGGAATGAGGCAAAGGAAAAGGCTCTGGCTTTGTCCTCCTGGGCACTCCTACAAAAAACCCCACTAAAATCCAATATACAGGAAGGGAATCAACTTAGTTTTCAGTGTAAGACTCCACCTTGGCTCAGCTCATGCAGGTATTTAACCACAAGTATAAATTCTAAGACTGTAACCTGGGCTGGGTTTTGCTAAGTCGTGTTCCTGAATCTCAGCACAGGTGAGACCTGAACTGCAGCACAAGTGAACCATTTCCCTCCCCAAAATAAACCCTGGGGCTTAGCAGACAGAGTCCAAGGCTAAAGCACTGAATCTGGCCAGCAGCAGCCATGCCACACAGGTGGCCCCCTGCCTTTCCTCCTGCCTGTCCTCCCATCCCAGGAGCTCCACAGAGACAGGGCCAAAGCACTCAGCACCTTCCCAGCTGAACTTCCCCGAGATGATAATTTATGGCTTTGTTTGAGCAGGCTGCTGGAAGTAAATTACAGTCTGTTTGCCGAGGATATTAAATAATGAATGAGTTTTCTCAGCCTCCTACCAGTTTGTTGGCTGCATCTTTCCTACTTAATGACTTGTGCCCAGCTTTGCTGTTTCTCAGGAGCTCCACCAGCCTGGGAGAAGGCTCCAGTCAGCAGAGCAGCTCCATCATCAGAATGACTGATTTAGCCAGGCAGGTGACTGACACTGGGCTCTCACAACTTCACTTTAAATAAATAGAATTTAAACCCCATATTTCTTCTAAATACTAAAGGATCTGGGACAAAGGAAAGCAAGCATGTTGTTAAAAAAAAAAAAAGTGAGTATTTGAAATTTTGTACTGCCTAAAAACCAAGCTGAAAATATTCTCCTACAAAAGGTTCTTCAAGAAATGAAAACGAGCCATTCCCAGCTGAAAATTGCACAAATTCACACTGTTTCACAACCAGTACTAATCCCTTGAGAGCAAGCTCAACTCAGAAGTTAGCTGTTTGCTGAGATCCAGAGCATCAATTCCACTGCAACTTAAAGCCTTCAAAAGATAAGGGGATAATGAAATATTAGGAAAACACATTGAATTTTCTACATAATTACAAAAAAAAAAAAAAACCACCTCTGCAAATTTTATTTAAACATCAACATTTTCTCCTTCCACAGACCTTTCTAGTGGGAGGTGTCCCTGCCCATGGCAGGGGGTGAAATGGGATGGGCTTTAGGGTCCCTTCAGCTCAAACCATTCTGGGATTCTACAGAAGTATGAATGACTGTGGTTTCCCAACCCTCCCTCTTCATTATTCAGATTTCTTTGTACATAAAGAAAAATGATTTTTGGGGTTCTTACAGGGCTGTGTTTCCCACACCCACCCTGTGCTGTGCCCCATCTCCACCCCTGAATGCCCCCACACACACTTCAATCTTCACCTGCAATCAAAACAGAGACAAACTGAAAGAAAAAAAAAATCCCTCCTGTGAAGAGACATGGCTTTTTCTGCTGGGATCTGTTCATTCCATGGGAAGGCAGCACACAGAGATGTTTCACTCCCAGGAATCCTGGATGCTGTGATCTGAGAGCCCTGAACCCCATCACGTCGCACAATGACATTTTTGGCCCTATATGAGCAACACTTTTTTTTTTTTTCTCCTTCTTCTGTTTTTTTTTTTTTTTTTTTTTTTAATCATGACCTAAGCAGTACAATCGAGTACATTGAAGCTATTTTCATCCCTTTGTCAGGGAATGTGCAGGAATTCAAAGGGCCTGTTTAGATGTGTTTCAGGGCTGCTGAATGACAGATATTGAGCTCTGCAAACAGGAATACATTCCCTGGCTCCAGGACTGGGGTCTGACGCTGCTTCCAGCAGCATGCACTGGTCTGCATGCCCCTTCAGGAATGTCAGAGCTCTGAGAGGAGAGGAAATTGGACACTGCATGGAGCTTGCAGACATTCCTGAAAGCACATCCCTTCATTCAAGGCATCCCCTGTTCCCTGAGCTCCTTCAAACACCCATGTACACAGACAGAAAGGCTGGAGTGATGACCTTGGAGATCTTTTCCAACCTTAATGATTTAATGATTTGATATTTCATCCTTTCAATAATGTTCAGCAAGGTGCACTGAATATACATTCAGACATGTGTACCTGTGCTGGAATGTTTTGTGTTCACACCCGTGGATGTTGGGATCATGCGACGTATAATTTAATGTGTAATTTAAAGTATAATTGTACCTCCCTACCTCCTCACCATGCAAATACCCAGTTAAACTCCCTTTCATGGCTGCTAGCACATGGAGTGGCTGCTTCCCAAGCACTGCTGACAGCTTCCCAGGAAAATCACAGAGAGCAGAAATTCCTGGGAGCTGGGCTGCCCAGTGGCTTCAGAATCCACTGGGAGGGACAGTCTGACAATACAGTTCCAAAGAACCTCCTTTGCTGCTGCCCATCATAAAATCCCAAAGTGGTTTGGGGTGGAAGGGACGTTAAAGACCACCTTGTTCACCCCCCTCCACCATCCCAGGTTGCTCCAAGCCCTGTCCAAACGGGCCTTGTGCATTTCCAGGGATGGGACATCATCCTAGAGGTCTTTTCCAGCTCTAATACCTCTGTGATTCTGTGCCAGCAGAACATTTTTCCTGTCACAGACACTGACATCAGACCATCATGGTGCTCAATACCCTTAGGAGACTCTTTTTTTCCTCAAGCAATGCTTTCCATTTAAAAGAAAAAACCAAACTGAATGCACAAACCTTAATAAGACCAAGGGAAGTGCTTAAAAGCAGGCGTGTTGCTTCGAGAGGCTCTCCCAGCATCTGTTACCACTTAATTGCCTCGCCTGCTCACAGTGGGAACGTGGAGTGGATCTCCTGCAAGCCCTGCTCGTGTGTGCTCAACCCAACCACCACCCAACTGCATCACAGCACAGCTATGCGGGGACAGGAATGTCTCCAGAGCTCAGCTGGTAACCTATGAGATGCCATATAAATAAATACTAATATGTCAGGAATTTAAAGGTTGATTCTCCTTTCAAAA